>WNWK01049785.1:0-13087 GCA_009830355.1 Cherax destructor
AAATGAAAAACTATTTTAGATAAAATAACTAAAAGCTTTTAACAAAATTCTTTAATTTTCTATTTTTCAAATAATTTATTCATAAAATTTATTTAAAGTTTGAAAATTAAATATTTTAGTAAATATTATAAATTAAATAAAAAACTTAAATATAATAAAATTTAGACATTTTTGATTTTAATGTTTATTATTAAATTGAATAATATGAATATTCATAAAATTTGATTTTATAGATTTTAATGGGATTTTAAAATATGTAAATAATTAATAAATATAAAATGTATAAAACTTGATTTATTGATTTTGAGATTAAGGCATTTTCAAGGTTTTTGAAAACTATTTTTAGATAAAATATATGAGTAACTTCTAAAAATCATAAATTTTGCTTACTTTTCCATAAATTTCATTGCAGTAAATTTATTTAAAGTGTGAAATTAAGTATTTTACTAAAAATGATTTGAAAGCACTAAACGTCTAAAATCAAATATGCATAACATTTTAGCTTTCTAGCTTTTAATGTTTATGTATTTTAAATAATATGAAATATTCTATAAAAATATTGATTTTTAAATTTTAATATTTTAAAAATGTAAAAATAATAAATATTAAAAGATAAAACTTGATTTTTGCATTTTTATAAATTTTCATGGATTCTAAAACATTTTAGTTAAATTCTGAGTACTTCTAAAAATTAAAATTGTTCTCATAAATTTATGCAGAAAATTCATTTAAAATGTGAAAATCTAAGTATTTTAACTAAATAGTTTTAAAGCTCAAACGCTCTAAAAGTGAATATCAATAAATACGATTTTACAATTTTCTGATTTTTAATGTTATGTATTTTAAAATATGAAATATTCTATAAAATATGATTTTATAGATTTTTAAGGGATTTTAAAAATTGAAATAATTATAATATAAAATGCTATAAAATGATATTATCATTTTAGATTAACATTTTCAATTTTTGAAAAATTTTTTAGATAAAATTATATAGTAAGCTTCTAAAGAAATCATAAAATTGCTTACTTTCAAAATTTCAATTGCTAAATCTTTTAATTGAAAATTAATTTTATGAAATGAATAATATGAAAATTCTAAAAAAAATTGATTTTATAATTTAATGATAAAAATTTAATTTAAAATTAAAATCTAAATATTTTAGCTGAAAAATAGTTTTTGCAGAAAACACCTCAAATCACTTCTAAAACGTGAAATATAAATAACAATACGATTTTAGCCACTTTTTCTGAGGCTTTTAATGTTTCATGTATTTTCAAAATAATATGAATATTCTATAAAATATTGATTTTATAGATTTTAAGGATTTTTAAAATATGTAAATAATTAATAAATATTAAAAATCTATAAAACTTGATTTTATTGCATTTTTGACGATTTAAGCATTTTCAGGATTTTCTGAAAACTATTTTTTAGATAAAATATTTCTATAAGTAAGCTTCCTAAAGAAAATCATAAAATTTTGCTTACTTTCCCATAAATTTTAATTGCAGTAAATTCTATTTAAAAGTGTGAAAATCTAAGTATTTTAGCTGAAAATGGTTTTGCCAGAAAGCACTCAAACCCTCTAAAACCTCGAAATATGCAATACAATACGTTTTAGCATTTTCAGCTTTTTAATGTTTCATGTATTTTCGAAAATAATATGAAATATTCTATAAAATATTGATTTTATAGATTTTTAATGGGATTTTAAAAATATGTAAATAATTTATAAATATTCAAAATGCTATAAAACTATATTTTATTGCATTTTGAGATTAAGGCATTTTCACGGATTTTCTGAAAAACTATTTTTAGATAAAATATACCTATGAGTAAGCTTCCTAAAGAAAATCATAATTTTGCTTACTTTTCCATAAATTTCAATTGCAGTAGAATTCTATTTAAAGTGTGAAAATTAAGATTTTAGCTGAAAAATGATTTTGCCAGGAAAGCACTCAAACCGCTCTAAAACGTCAAATATGCAATAAAAACGATTTTAGCATTTTCTGAGCTTTTTAATGTTTCATGTATTTTTCGAAAATAATATGAAATATTCTATAAAAATATTGATTTTTATAGATTTTTAATGGTTTTTTTTAAAAACATGTAAATAATTAATAAATATTAAAAAATGCAATAAAACTTGATTTTATTGCATTTTTTGACGATTTAAGGCATTTTCATGGATTTTCTAAAAAACATTTTTTTTAAGATTAAATATACCTGTGAGTAAGCTTCCTAAAGAAAATCATAAAATTTTGCTTCTTTTCCCATAAATTTCAATTGCAGTAGAAATTCTATTTAAAAGTGTGAAAATGTAAGTATTTTAACTAAAAAATGAGTTTTGCCAGAAAAGCACTCAAACCGCTCTAAAACGTCGAAATATGCAATACAATACGATTTTAGCACATTTTTCTGAGCTTTTTAATGTTTCATGTATTTTTCGAAAATAATATGAAATATTCTATAAAATATTGATTTTTATAGATTTTAAGGATTTTTAAAATATGTAAATAATTAATAAATATTAAAAATGCTATAAAACTTGATTTATTGCATTTTTGACGATTAAGGCATTTTCAAGGATTTTCTGAAAAACTATTTTTAGATAAAATATTTCTATATAGTAAGCTTCCTAAAAAAAAATCATAAAATTTTGCTTACTTTTCCATAAATTTAATTGCAGTAGAAATTCTATTTAAAAGTGTGAAAATCTAAGTATTTTAGATGAAAAATGAGTTTTGCCAGGAAAGTACTCAAACTGCTCTAAAACCTCGAAATATGCAATACAATACGATTTTAGCACATTTTCTGAGCTTTTAATGTTTCATGTATTTTCAAAATAATATGAAATATTCTATAAAAATATTGATTTTTATAGATTTTTAATAGGACTTTTTAAAAATATGTAAATAATTTATAAATATTCAAAAATGATATAAAACTATATTTTATTGCATTTTTGACGATTCAAGGCATTTTCACGGATTTTCTGAAAAACTATTTTTTAGATAAAATATACCTATGAGTAAGCTTCCTAAAAGAAAATCATAAATTTTGCTTACTTTTCCATAAATTTCAATTGCAGTAAAATTCTATTTAACCCTTTACCGGGCAGGACCGTGTACAGACGGTCCTAAACACGTGTTTTTGGCGTGTCATCCTACTCCCCAGCCCATCTAGGTTCCCATTCTCTATATCTGACCAATCACAAGCCTTCTGTGAGTCGCTCCAGCTAAGTGAGACCGGCATCTGCTCGCTTCCCATTGGTTGAGAGACCAAAATGTAAACACTTCTCGCTTGGCGTCACCCAGAGCCGAATTTTTGCTCTTGTTCCACTCATATACACTGTGATTATACTCTCTACAATGTCGGTAAGTACTAATTGTTGTGTCCAGTGTGTAAATGAATAGTTTAGGCATATTTTGAGATATATATCAGGAGTTAGATATGCATAATATGAGTGTACCATGCAATTGAAAAAGTGCAACAAAAGAGGACCGTGTACAGACGGTCCTGCCCGTCAGGGCCACATTTTAAATTTCAGTAAATAAATATTTATATAAAAATTTCTAGTGCATATATGAATTCTGTATTGGTCTGGGTGTGTACAGAACATTCTTATTGTCATTCCAGATCAATGAGAAATTGTTCTATTGTGAACCCTTCCAACAGAAGTTCAAATATCTCTGCATTTTGGTGGAAAGTGACTCAGATCCAGAACCAGATGACCTGTTGCCATCTCCAGTGCAGTACCAACGTGCAGATAGGCCTGATGACAGTGTGAGGTTTGACAAAATGATAGGTTTGATAAAATGCTAGGTCACTGGCCAGTGCAAGGCAGAATATTTACATGCAATTATTGCAGCAAAACGAAAAATCATGTCACATCCTCATTTTTGTGTGCCGTATGCAAGGTAAATCTATGCATCAAGAAGGAAAGAAATTGCTTCATAGCCTTTCATTGTAGCAATTAGTGATCAAGAATGATTGTTTTTCTCAGGAAATTCAGGAATATGGGACTTGAAAGTTTTATCCCTTTGCAATGTGTCCATGTTGCTCTTTGGTTCACTTTCATATTTTTATACCTACAAAATGTTTGGAAACAAGTTCCATTTGTGTTTTTGATATTGTCTATTAGTATAATAAAATAGAAAAATACTTATTTGGTGTTTTATTAACAATTGCAAATTTGCAACATTCAGAATTTGACACCTTTAACGGTCAGGACCGTCTGTAGACAGTCCTTGAATATTGGCAATTGCGTGAAAAGTTTTTTTTGAATTTCAATTATATGGGCTCATTATCCTTACATTGAGTTACTCTATCCACTCATTTTGAAATACATTTCGAAATTATCATTTTCAAGGATTGCCCGGTAAAGGGTTAAAAGTGTGAAAATCTAAGTATTTTAGCTGAAAAATGATTTTGCCAGAAAAGCACTCATACCGCTCTAAAACGTCAGAAATATGCAATAAAATACGATTTTAGCACATTTTTCTGAGCTTTTTAATGTTTCATGTATTTTTCGAAAATAATATGAAATATTCTATAAAAATATTGATTTATATAGATTTTTAATGGGATTTTTAAAAATATGTAAATAATTATAATATTCAAAATGCTATAAAACTTGATTTATTGCATTTTTACGATTTAAGGCATTTTCAAGGATTTTGTGAAAACAATTTTTTAGATAAAATATACCTATGAGTAAGCTTCCTAAAAGAAAATCATAAAATTTTCTTACTTTTCCCATAAATTTCAATTGCAGTAGAAATTTTATTTAAAAGTGTGAAAATGTAAGTATTTTAGCTTAAAATGAGTTTTGTCAGAAAAGCATCAAACCGCTCTAAAACGTCGAAATATGCAATAAAATACGATTTTAGCACATTTTTCTGAGATTTTTATGTTTCATGTATTTTTCGAAAATAATATGAAATATTCTATATTAATATTGATTTTTATAGATTTTTAATGGGATTTTTTAAAAATATGTAAATAATTTATAAATATTCAAAAATGCTATAAAACGTTATTTTATTGCATTTTTGACATTAAGGCATTTTCAAGGATTTTCTGAAAAACTATTTTTAGATAAAATATACCTATGAGTAAGCTTCCTAAAAGAAAATCATAAAATTTTGCTTACTTTTCCCATAAATTTCAATTGCAGTAGAAATTCTATTTAAAAGTGTGAAAATCTAAGTATTTTAGCTGAAAAATGAGTTTTGCCAGAAAGCACTCAAACCGCTCTAAAACGTCGAAATATGCAATAAAATACGATTTTAGCACATTTTTCTGAGCTTTTTAATGTTTCATGTATTTTCGAAAATAATATGAAATATTCTATAAAATATTGATTTTTATAGATTTTATAAGATTTTTAAAAATATGTAAATAATTAATAAATATTAAAAATGCTATAAAACTTGATTTTATTGCATTTTTTGACGATTAAGGCATTTTCAAGGATTTTTGAAAAACTATTTTTAGATAAAATATACCTGATAGTAAGCTTCCTAAAAGAAAATCATAAAATTTTGCTTACTTTTCCCATAAATTTCAATTGCAGTAGAAATTCTATTTAAAAGTGTGAAAATCCAAGTATTTTAGCTGAAAAATGAGTTTTGCCAGAAAAGCATCAAACCGCTCTAAAACGTCGAAATATGCAATAAAATACGATTTTAGCACATTTTTCTGAGCTTTTTAATGTTTCATGTATTTTCGAAAATAATATGAAATATTCTATAAAATATTGATTTTTATAGATTTTTAATGGGATTTTTAAAAATATGTAAATAATTAATAAATATTCAAAAATGCTATAAAACTTGATTTTATTGCATTTTTTGACGATTCAAGGCATTTTCAAGGATTTTCTGAAAAACATTTTTTTAGATAAAATATACCTATGAGTAAGCTTCCTAAAAGAAAATCATAAATTTTGCTTCTTTTCCATAAATTTCAATTGCAGTAGAAATTCTATTTAAAAGTGTGAAAATCTAAGTATTTTAGCTGAAAAATGAGTTTTGCAGAAAAGCACTCAAACCGCTCTAAAACGTCGAAATATGCAATAAAATACGATTTTAGCACATTTTTCTAACTTTTTAATGTTTCATGTACTTTTCAAAATAATATGAAATATTCTATAAAAATATTGATTTTTATAGATTTTTAATGTTTTTTTTAAAAATATGTAAATAATTAATAAATATTAAAAATGCAATAAAACTTGATTTTATTGCATTTTGCTATTTAAATTTTCATGGATTTCTAAAAACATTTTTTAAGATTAAATATACCACATAAGTTCCTAAAAGAAAACATAAAATTGTTCTTTCCCATACTTTCAATTGCAGTAGAAATTCCATTTAAAAAGTGAAAAATTGCATTTAACTAAAAATGATTTGCCAAAAGACTAAACCGCTCTAAAACGTTAAATATGCAATACAATACGACTTTTACACATTTTTCTGAGTTTTCAATGTTTCATGAATTTTTCAAAATAATATGAAAATATTCTATAAAAATATTGATTTTTAACATTTTTAAGATTTAAAAACATGTAAATAATTAATAATATTCTAAATATATAAAATATACTTTCATTGCATAACTGCATCATTGCTCATTAAACTACCACTCACTGCCTAATCTACCACCATTCCACTAAACGTCTATCACCACTACACATCTACCACCAAACATATCTACCACTACTTCACATCTACCAACACTACACTAGATATCTACTATCACTGCTCTACATACCTACCCTCACTACACTTCCAGTCCGCATCCAGTTCACTACACATCTGCAGTCTAGTACTACACTACACTTCTGCCATAACTACTGATCTAACATCACTACTACACATCTACGATCACTACACATCTAGCAGCCCAACACAACATATCTACTACCATTACACATCTCCCAACACTACACTAGATATCTACCATCACTGCTCTACATACCTACCGTCACAACACTTCCAGTCCACAACCATTGCACTAGACATCTGCAGTCTAGTATTACACTACACTTCAGCCATAACCTACTGATCTACCATCACTACTACACATCTATGATTACTACATATCTACAGCCCAACACTACATATCTACCACCATTACTCATCTACCAACACTACACTACATATAACCATCACTGCCTACATGCCTACCATTACTACACTTCCAGTCCACAACCAGTGCACAACACATCTAGCAGCCCTAACACTACATATCCACCACCATTACACATCTACCAACACTACACTAGATATCTACCATACTGCTCTACATACCTACCGTCACTACACTTCCAGTCCACAACCCATTGCAATACACATCTGCAGTCTAGTACTACACTACACTTCTGCCATAACTACTGATCTACCATCACTACTACACATCTATGATCTCTTCACATCTAGCAGCCCAACACTACATATCCACCACCATTACACATCTACTACCAGCACTACACTAGATATCTACCATCACTGCTCTACATACCTACCCTCACTAAAACTTCCAGTCGCAACCAGTGCAAGACACATCTGCAGTCTATACTGCACTTCACTTCTGCCATAACAACTGATCTACCATCACTACTACACATCTACGATTACTACACATCTAGCAGCCCAACACTACATATCTACCACCATTACACATCTCCCAACACTACACTATATATCTACCATCACTGCTCTACATACCTACCGTCACAACACTTCCAGTCCACAACCATTGCACTACACATCTGCAGTCTATTACTTTCACTACACTTCTGCCATAACTACTGATCTACCATCACTATACACATCTATGATCACTTCACATCTAGCAGCCCAACACTACATATCCACCACCATTACACATCTACCAACACTACACTAGATATCTACCATCACTGCTCTACTTACCTACCTCACTACACTTGCAGTCCGCAACCGTTTCACGACACATCTGCAGTCTAGTACTACACTACACTTCATATAACTACTGATCTACCATCACTACTACACATCTATGATTACTACACATCCAGCAGCCCAACACTACATATCTACCACCATTACTCATCTACCAACACTACACTACATATATACCATCACTGCTCTACATACCTACCGTCACTACACTTCCAGTCCGAATCCAGTTCACTACACATCTGCAGTCTAGTACTGCACTTCACTTCTGCCATAACAACTGATCTACCATCACTACTACACATCTATGATTACTACACATCTAGCAGCCTAACACTACATATCAACCACCATTACTCATCTTCCAACACTACACTATATATCTACCATCACTGTTCTACATACCTACCGTCACTACACTTCTAGTTCGCAACTAGTGCACTAAACTTATGCAGTCTTGTACTAACTTCTGCCATAACTAAGTTTTTTACAAAATGATTACTAAAGCCTTGAATCATCAAAATATATAATAGAATGACATTTTAGATCGTTTTTCGATATTTCTAAATAATTTACATAATTTAAAAAAAATCCAGTAAATGTCCATTAAAATATATCTTAGTTTTTAATATTTCATATTTTCTGAACAAATGTATGACTTAAAAAACCTTAAAAATTAAAAACTCAAAAAATGTGCTAAAATGTTGTTTAATTGTATATTTTAACGATTTAGAAGCTGTTTGAATGCTTTACTGACAAACCTCAGTTTTTTGCTAAAATAAGTAAATTTTTACACTTGTATTTAGTATTGTTTGTAAGTGAATTTTATGGAGAAGTAAGTGAAATTTAACTTTCACTTATTAAAAATTTAAGAATCTCCTCATAACAACATAAGAAACTCCTCATTAAGAACTTAGAATCTCTTTATATCAACATAAGAAACTACCATAACAATATAAACTCCGTATATTTAACAACATAAACTGTTTTTGCTTTACCTCATTTTTTTCTTGCCTCTCCAAGCGTCTTTTCTTAGCTCTCTCCTTCATATCAGCTTGTATGATTTGGGATTCTCTTGATCAACAAACATTTCAGTTAACATTCTATTGTGCTTCAATATTTCTTTCCTTTCCAGAAGAATTTCCTGCCGTAACATTTTTCCCATTCCATTTTCCGTTTCCATTTTCTAATTTCATTGTTAAGCACTCGTCGTGTTTCCTCCATTGCCATCTGGTTGTCTCTAGTACTCTTCACAGTTAATTCGTGGGAAATAATCAAATAGGTTGACGAGGGGTTCGAACCCTCGTTCTTTATATTGCAGAGTCAGATGCTTTACCAACTCGGCCGTGGGGGTAGGATTAGAAAAGAATTGGAAATAATACTTATTCTATTATATTCTGTCACAGGCATTAATTGAAACTCAACTGATGACTGAGTAATGATTGTTAGGTAGTGATGATTGTTGAGTAGTGACAATTATGAAGTGCTGTGTTGTGCAGTGTAGTGCAGTGTAGTGCAGTGTAGTGTAGTGCAGTGTTGTATAGTGATCAGTGTATAGAGTAGTTTTGTCTTGTGTTGTGTAGTGAAGTGTTTTGTTGTGTAGTGCTGCATATTCTATTGTAGTGTTGTGTAAAATAGTGCAGTGTAGTGTGGTGTAGTGTAGTGCATTGTAGTGTGGTGTAGTGTAGTGTTGAGTAATGTAGTGTAATGTAGTGTAATGTTGAGAATTGTTCTGTTGTGTAGAGTTGTATTGCATAGTCTAGCGTTGTGTAGTGTTGTGTTGTGTTGTGTATTGCTGTGTATTGTAGTGTAGTGAAGCATTGTGTAGTGTTGTTTTGTGTAATGTAGTGTTTTCTTTTGTAGTGTAGTGCTGTTTTGTGTAGTGCAGTGTTGTGTATTGTAGTGCTGTCTTATGGAGGGTAGTGCAGTGTTGTATAGTGATCGGTGTGTAGAGTAGTTCTGTCTTGTGTAAGTAATGTAATGAAGTGTTGTGTAGTGTAGTGCTGCATATTGTAGTGTAGTGTTGTGTAGTATAGCACAGTGTAGTGTGGTGTAGTGTAGTGCAGTGTTTTGTAATGTTGAGTAATGTTGTGTATTGTTGTGTGTGTAGAGTTCTGTTGTGTAGTGCTTTTTTAGGGATTAAATTGTTGGTGTAGTGTAGTGCAGTGCAGTGTTTTGTAATGTTGAGTAATGTTGTGTATTATTGTATGTGTAGAGTTCTGTTTGTGTAGTGCAGTATTGTGTTGTGTAGTGTAGTGTTGTGTAGTATAGTGTTGTGTATGGTGTTGTGTAGTGTATTGTAGTGTTGTGTTGTGTAGTTTTGTGTTGTAGTAGTGAGCGATGTATAGAGTTGTTTTGTGTAACATAATGTTGTCTTGAGTAGTGTAGTGCTGTTTTGTTTAGTGCCAAACTGTAGCCCAGTGGTGGGAGATGCAAATCAACCACTGGGGTCCGGGGTTCAAGAACCGGACGAACTACTTAGAAAAAAAATACACCCAAACTGTAGCCCAGTGGTGGGAGGCGCGAATCAACCACTGGGGTCCGGGATTCAAGAACCGGACGAACTACTTAAAAAAAAAATACACCCAAACTGTAGCCCAGTGGAGGGAGGGGCGAATAAACAACTGGGGTCTGGGGTTCAAGAACCGGACGAACTACTAAAAAAAATATTTGTTTTTTCTTTAAAAATTAATGAAGAGTAGGTACATATGTACTGTAGTGGTGGTTGATGTTTAATGTAAAGGTTGAAGATATATAGTGTAATGGGGATAGAAGTTCATTGTAGTGGCGGTAGATGCTTATTGAAGTGGGGATTAATTGATGAATAATAAAATAAAAAAATAAAATCACAAGAGTAATAGACAAACTATCATAAAATATTAAAAAAATAATAATAATAAAATATTAAAATTAACATTAAAAAATGGTAATAATAATAATAATAATAATAATAATAATAATAATAATAATAATAATAATAATAATAATAATAATAATAATAATAATAATAATAATAATAATAATAATAAAATAATAATAATAATAATAATAATAATAATAATAATAATAATAATAATAAAATAATTGTAATAATATTAACAATAATAAAATAATAATAATAATAATAATAATAATAATAATAATAATAATAACAAAATAATAATAATAATAACAAAATAATAATAATAATAATAATAATAATAATAATAATTTAAAAAAAATAATAATAATATTATTAATAATAATAATAATAATAATAATAATAATAATAATAATAATAATAATAATATTATTATTATTAATAATAATAATATAATAATAATAATAATAATAATAATAGTTATAAAAATATTAATAATAATAATATTAATAATAATAATAAAATTTTAATTTTAATAATAATTTTTTAATAATAATAATTATAATAATAATTATAATAATATAATAATAATAATAATAATAATAATAATAATAATAATAATAATATAATGATAATAATAATAATAATAATAATAATAATAATAATATTAATAATAATAATAATAATAATAATAATAAAATAATAATAATAATAATAATAATAATAATAATAATAATAATATTAATATAAATAATAATAATACTAATAATAAAATTAATATTAATAATAATAATAATAATAATAATAATAATAATAATAATAATAACATAATTTTAATAATAATAATAATAATAATAATAATAATAATAATAAAAAATAATAATAGTAAAAATAATAATAATAATAATAATAATAATAATAATAATAATAATAATAATAATAATAATAATAATAATAATAATAATAATAATATAAGCACTAATAAAATCAATAATAGTATTTATAATAATAATAATTATAGTGATAACAGCAGGAGAAGAAGTAGCAGCAGTAACGACAACAACAACAACACCCCTATCAACACAACCACAACCACCAACACCACAACCAGTAGGAGCAGTAATCACGCACCAACAGAAGCAGAAAAAAACACATCAACAACAGCAGGAACAATAACAGCACCACCAGCAGTACCATCAACAACTATAGCAGGAGCAGCAGTAGTAGTAGTAGTAGCAGTAGTAGTAGTAGCAAGAGCAACATCACTAGTAAGAGCTCCAGAAGCAGCAGGAAGAGTTGGATATGTAACTGAAATTACAATAATAAGAGGTGGTCAGTGCCAATGATGAAAACAAAACTAAGAGTTTCTGGGGAGGGGTCAGTGACTTAGAACAGACTTAGAATCAGACAGACAGACTTATCTGTCTCTCCATCTAACTGTGACCTACTAAAAGACTTGTCTGTTTGTCTGTCATATCACTGTGACTCACAACAAGATTTTTCTGTATCTCCCTCACTAATTGTACTTATAAATATTTTTATTATCATTATTATTGTTATCATCATCAAAAGTAAGCACTAGTACCTAAACCCGCAAGGGTCATACAGCTTTTTAACTCAAATATCAAAAAACGTTTAAATTTAAAAAATATTTATAATAGTTTTCCATTGAAAATAAATACTTGCAGCGGCAGCAGCAGCAGCAGCAACAGAAGCAGCAGCAGCAGCAGCAGCAGCAGCAGCAGCAGCAGCAGCAGCAGCAGCAGCAGCAGCAGCAGTATTGGTAGTAGTAGTAGCAAGAGCTCCAGAAGCAGAAGGAAGAGTTGGGTATGTAACTGAAATTACAATAACTAGATGTGGTCAGTGCCAGTGATGAAAACAAAACTAAGTGTTTCGTGTGAGGGGTCGGTGACTTAGAATCAGACACTCAGACTTATCTGTCTCTCCCTCTCCCTGTGACTTACTAAAAGACTTGTCTGAATCAGACAGGCAGACAGACTTCTCTGTCTCTCCATCTTCCTCTGACTTACTAAAAGCCTTGTGTGAATCAGACAGACTTATCTGTCTCTCCCTCTCCCTTGACTTATTAAAAGACTTGTCTGAATCAGACAGATGGACAGAAAGACTTATATGTCTGTCCCTGTGACATTGACCTACCAAAAGACTTATCTGTCTGTCTTTCATGTCACTGCTACTCACAATAAGACTTTTCTGTCTCTAATATAAAAAAAACGTTTAAATTTAAAAATATTTATAATAGTTTTCCATTGAAAATAAA
>WNWK01049786.1:0-13087 GCA_009830355.1 Cherax destructor
GAGTAGAAAGTTTAGTGATTTTCGTTTGGAAACTATTTTAGTTATATTATTAAAATAATTTTATAGAAATTCTTAATGAAATTTCAAAAATACAAAATTAGTTTTTGTTAAACTTTTATAATTTATATTCTTAAAAAATTTAAAAATTTAAAATCAATTTTATTAAAATTTAATATTTTAAAAATAACTTAAAAATTAATATTTTAAAATTATAATATTTTAAACATATTTAAATTTAAAGATTTAATGTTTTGAAATTCATTTTTTAGCTAAAATACTTAGATACTCAATTTAACAAATCTATGATAATTTATGAAATAGAATTTTATATTTTTAGGAACATTACAAGTTATTTTCAATAAAATTTAGAATCTTAAAATTTTAAATTCAAAATTTATGAATTCGTTTTAAAGCTTAATTATAGTTATTTTATATTTTAAAAATTTCTCAAAAATCCTTAAAAATACCTTAATTAAAATATAAAATAATTTTTAAAATTTAACATTTTTAAAAATAAAATTATTTAAATTTTTTAAAATCCATAAAATTTAATTAATAGTTTTGAATTTTAAAATTTGATTAAAATAATTAAATTGAAATAAATTCTATATTGAATTTTGAAATTAGAAAGTTTGATCTTTTGGCAAAACTCATTTGTATTTTATCAAAATTTTTAAAAATTCCTTAAAGCTTAAATGCAAAAAAGCAAAAATAAGTTTTTTAATTATTATATTATTATTATTTATAATTTTTCAAAATCCAAAAAACTTAAAAAAATATTATAAAATTCAATTTTTGAATATGAACATTAAAACTAGAAAATTTAAAATGCATTAATTAAAATCAATTTTTTATGAGTATCTTTTTTTGAAAACTAATTTTTAGCTAAAAATGTTAAACTTTTAAATAATTCTGCATTTGAGTTTGGGAAAAGTAAGAAATTTTAAAATTTTTTAGAATACTTATATATTTTAAATTTTAAATTAAATTTTGAAATATAAAAAATTCAAAATTAAGAAATACGTTATAGCATTTTTTAATATATATATTTTTAATTCTTAAAAATCCTAATAAAAAATAAAAATCAATTTTTATAATATTTAATTATTTTAAAAATACATGAACATTAAAACTAAAAAATTAAAATGTTTTTATATTTTATTTTAAAACATGGACTTTTAAAGCTAAAAATTTTTTAAAATATTAGATTTCATTTAAATTTTATGCATTATTTATGGAAAATTAGCAAAATTTATGATTTTCTTTTAGGAACTTACTATAGTTATTTATCAAAAAAATATTTTCAGAAAATCCTTTATGCCTTAACTCAAAAATAATAAAATAAGTTTATAGATATTTAATATTTATATATTACAAATTAAAAAATCAAGTTTAAAACATAAAATCAATATTTTATAAATATTTCATATTTTTAAAAATAATGAAACATTAAAAAGTCAGAAAATGTCTAAAATTAAAATTATGATATATCTGAATTTTAGAGCAGTTTGAGTGCTTTTCTGCAAAACTCATTTTTGCAAAATACTTAATTATCAACTTTTAATAAAATTTCTATCAATTAAATTTATGGAAAAGTAACAAATTTATGATTTTTTTTAGGAACTTTATGAGTTTTTTATCTAAAATATTTTCAGAAAATTTGAAATCCTTAATCGTCAAAATGCAATAAAATAAGTTTATAGCATTTTAATATTATAATTATTTATATATTTTTAAAATCCCAATAAAACTATAAAATCAATATTTTTATAGAATATTTCATATTATTTTCGAAAACTACATGAAACATTAAAAGCTCAGAAAAATGTGCTAAAATGGTATTTTATTGCATATTTCGACGTTTTAGAGCGGTTTGAGTGCTTTTCTGAAAATATTTATAAAATACTAGATTATCACCTTAAAATTACTGCATTGAAATTTATGAATAAAATTTTATGATTTCTTGACTTACTATAGTATTTATCTAAAATTTCGAAACTAAAATCTATCTCAAAAGAATAAAATAATTTACATTTTATTATTATTTAATTTTAAATCATAAATATTCATATTATGTTTATATTAAAAAAAAAATAATGAATGTTAAAAGATTGTTTATTGCTTAGTTAACCATTTTAGCTAAAATTTGATTATCCTTAAATAAATTTACTAATGAATTAGGAAATAAGCAAAATTTTATGATTTTCTTAGAACTTACTATGGTTATTTTATCTAAAAATTTCAGAATCTAAAATGCATCTCAAATCAATAAAATCGTTTGCATTTTTATATTTATATTATTTAATATTTTTAAATCTAAACTATAAATCAATATTTATAAATATTCATATTTTAAAACAAATTAAAAAAAAGCTAAATATTTTTGATATTGACGTTTAGGTTGTCTTCTGAAACTTTTTTAAAATCTTGATATACATAATTAAATAAATTTATGAAATATGTTCTTGACATGTATTTAATTTTAAATAAATAAAATCAATAAATGTTTTTTAATATATTTATATTTAAATCATAAAAATAAAATCAATATTTATAGAATATTTCTATTTAATAAAAATTAAAGCTCAAATAAATGTTTTATATCGAGTTAGTTGAGTGCTTCAAATTTTAATTTATCACATTAAATAATTCTGATGAAATTTAGGAAAATAAAATTGATTTTGCTTAGTTTACATTTAAACTAATGTTAAAATAAAATAAGTTTCATTTAATATTATAATTATTAATATTTTAAATCAAATATAAATCAATTTATAGAATGCAAAACTCATTTTTAGCTAAAATACTTAGATTATCAACTTTTAAATAAAATTTCTACTGCAATTGAATTTATGGGAAAAGTAAGCAAAATTTTATGATTTTCTTTAGGAAGCTTACTCATAGGTGTATTTTATCTAAAAAATAGTTTTCAGAAAATCCTTGAAAATGCCTTAAATCGTCAAAATGCAATAAAATCAAGTTTTAAGCATTTTTAATATTTATACATTATTTAATATTTTTAAAAAATCCAATAAAAACTATAAAATCAATATTTTATAGAATATTTCATATTATTTTCGAAAACTACATGAAACATTAAAAAGCTCAGAAAAATGTGCTAAAATGGTATTTTATTGCATATTTCGACGTTTTAGAGCGGTTTGAGTGCTTTTCTGGCAAAACTCATTTTTAGCTAAATACTTAGATTATCACACTTTAAATAAAATTTCTACTGCAATTGAAATTTATGGAAAAGTAAGCAAAATTTATGATTTTCTTTTAGGAAGCTTACTCATAGGTTATTTTATCTAAAAATAGTTTTTCAGAAAATCCTTAAAATGCTAAATCGTCAAAATGCAATAAAATCAAGTTTTAAGCATTTTTAATATTTATAATTATTTAATATTTTTAAAAATCCCAATAAAACCTATAAAAATCAATATTTTTATAGAATATTTCATATTATTTTCGAAAACTACATGAAACATTAAAAGCTCAGAAAATGTGCTAAAATCGTATTTTATTGCATATTTCGACGTTTTAGAGCGGTTTGAGTGCTTTTCTGGCAAAACTCTATTTTAGCTAAAATACTTAGATTATCACACTTTTAAATAGAATTTCTACTGCAATTGAAATTTATGGAAAAGTAAGCAAAATTTTATGATTTTCTTTAGGAAGCTTACTATAGGTTATTTTATCTAAAAATTTTTCAGAAAATCCTTGAAAATGCTAATCGTCAAAAATGCAATAAAATAACGTTTTATAGCATTTTTGAATATTTATATATTATTTAATATTTTTAAAAATCCCATTAAAATCTATAAAATCAATATTTTTATAGAATATTTCATATTATTTTGAAAATACATGAAACATTAAAAAGCTAGAAAAATGTCTAAAATGTATTTTATTGCATATTTCGATGTTTTAGAGCGGTTTGAGTGCTTTTCTGGCAAAACTCATTTTTAGCTAAATACTTAGATTATCACACTTTAAATAAAATTTCTACTGCAATTGAAATTTATGGGAAAAGTAAGCAAAATTTTATGATTTTCTTTAGAAGCTTACTCATAGGTGTATTTTATCTAAAAAATAGTTTTTCAGAAAATCTTGAAAATGCCTTAATCGTCAAAAATGCAATAAAATCAAGTTTTATAGCATTTTTGAATATTTATACATTATTTATATATTTTTAAAATCCAATAAAACCTATAAAAATCAATATTTTTATAGAATATTTCATATTATTTTCGAAAACTACATGAAACATTAAAAAGCTCAGAAAAATGTGCTAAAATGGTATTTTATTGCATATTTCGACGTTTTAGAGCGTTTGAGTGCTTTTCTGGCAAAACTATTTTTAGCTAAAATACTTAGATTATCACACTTTTAAATAAAATTTACTGCAATTGAAATTTATGGGAAAATAAGCAAAATTTTATGATTTTCTTTAGGAACTTACTATAGGTTATTTTATCAATAAAATTTTTTCAGAAATCCTTTAAAATGCCTTGAATCGTCAAAAATGCAATAAAATAACGTTTTATAGCATTTTTAATATTTATAATTATTTACATATTTTTAAAAATCCCATTAAAAATTATAAAAATCAATATTTTTATAGAATATTTCATATTATTTTGAAAATAATGAAACATTAAAAAGCTCAGAAAATGTCTAAAATCGTATTTTATTGCATATTTCGACGTTTTAGAGCGTTTGAGTGCTTTTCTGAAAACTCATTTTTAGCTAAAATACTTAGATTATCACACTTTTAAATAAAATTTCTACTGCAATTGAAATTATGGGAAAAGTAAGCAAAATTTTATGATTTTCTTTTAGGAACTTACTCATAGGTGTATTTTATCTAAAAAATAGTTTTCAGAAAATCCTTGAAAATGCCTTAATCGTCAAAAATGCAATAAAATCAAGTTTTATAGCATTTTTGAATATTTATACATTATTTAATATTTTTAAAAATCCCAATAAAAACCTATAAAAATCAATATTTTTATAGAATATTTCATATTATTTTCGAAAACTACATGAAACATTAAAAGCTCAGAAAAATGTGCTAAAATGGTATTTTATTGCATATTTCGACGTTTTAGAGCGTTTGAGTGCTTTTCTGGCAAAACTCATTTTTAGCTAAAATACTTAGATTATCACACTTTTAAATAAATTTCTACTGCAATTGAAATTTATGGGAAAAGTAAGCAAAATTTTATGATTTTCTTTAGGAAGCTTACTCATAGGTGTATTTTATCTAAAAAAATAGTTTTTCAGAAAATCCTTGAAAATGCCTTAAATCGTCAAAAATGCAATAAAATAAGTTTTATAGCATTTTATATTTATAATTATTTATATATTTTTAAAAATCCATAAAAATTATAAAAATCAATATTTTTATAGAATATTTCATATTATTTTCGAAAATACATGAAACATTAAAAGCTCAGAAAATGTCTAAAATCGATTTTATTGCATATTTCGACGTTTTAGAGCGGTTTGAGTGCTTTTCTGGCAAAACTCATTTTAGCTAAAATACTTAGATTATCAACTTTTAAATAAAATTTCTACTCAATTGAAATTTATGGAAAAGTAAGCAAAATTTTATGATTTTCTTTAGAAGCTTACTCATAGGTGTATTTTATCTAAAAATAGTTTTCAGAAAATCTTGAAAATGCCTTAAATCGTCAAAAATGCAATAAAATAACGTTTTATAGCATTTTTAATATTTATATTATTTACATATTTTTAAAAATCCCATTAAAAATTTATAAAATCAATATTTTTATAGAATATTTCATATTATTTTGAAAAATACATGAAACATTAAAAGCTCAGAAAATGTACTAAAATCGTATTTTATTGCATATTTCGAGTTTTAGAGCGGTTTGAGTGCTTTTCTGGCAAAACTCATTTTAGCTAAAATACTTAGATTATCACACTTTAAATAAAATTTCTACTGCAATTGAAATTTATGGGAAAAGTAAGCAAAATTTTATGATTTTCTTTAGGAAGCTTACTCATAGGTTATTTTATCTAAAAATAGTTTTCAGAAAATCCTTGAAAATGCCTTAAATCGTCAAAAATGCAATAAAATAAGTTTTAAGCATTTTTAATATTTATAATTATTTACATATTTTTAAAAATCCATTAAAAACTATAAAAATCAATATTTTTATAGAATATTTCATATTATTTTCGAAAATACATGAAACATTAAAAGCTCAGAAAATGTGCTAAAATGGTATTTTATTGCATATTTGACGTTTTAGAGCGGTTTGAGTGCTTTTCTGAAACTCATTTTAGCTAAAATACTTAGATTATCACACTTTTAAATAAAATTTCTACTGCAATTGAAATTTATGGGAAAAGTAACAAAATTTTATGATTTTCTTTTGAAGCTTACATAGGTGTATTTTATCTAAAAAATATTTTTCAGAAAATCTTGAAATGCCTTAAATCGTCAAAAATGCAATAAAATCAAGTTTTATAGCATTTTGAATATTTATAATTATTTATATATTTTTAAAAATCCAATAAAAACCTATAAAAATCAATATTTTTATAGAATATTTCATATTTTCGAAAACTACATGAAACATTAAAAAGCTCAGAAAAATGTGCTAAAATGGTATTTTATTGCATATTTCGACGTTTTAGAGCGGTTTGAGTGCTTTTCTGGCAAAACTAATTTTTAGCTAAAATACTTAGATTATCACACTTTTAAATAGAATTTCTACTGCAATTGAAATTTATGGGAAAAGTAAGCAAAATTTTATGATTTTCTTTTAGGAAGCTTACTCATAGGTGTATTTTATCTAAAAAATAGTTTTCAGAAAATCCTTGAAAATGCCTTAAATGTCAAAAATGCAATAAAATAAGTTTTATAGCATTTTGAATATTTATATTTTTTAATATTTTAAAAAATCCCATAAAACTATAAAAATCAATATTTTTATAGAATATTTCATATTATTTTCGAAAATACATGAAACATTAAAAGCTCAGAAAAATGTGCTAAAATGGTATTTTATTGCATATTTCGACGTTTTAGAGCGGTTTGAGTGCTTTTCTGGCAAAACTCATTTTTAGCTAAAATACTTAGATTATCACACTTTAAATAGAATTTCTACTGCAATGAAATTTATGGAAAAGTAAGCAAAATTTTATGATTTTCGTTTAGGAAGCTTACTATAGGTATTTTATCTAAAAAATTTTTTCAGAAATCCTTTAAAATCCTTGAATCGTCAAAATGCAATAAATAACGTTTTATAGCATTTTGAATATTTATTAATTATTTAATATTTTTAAAAATCCCATTAAAAATTTATAAAATCAATATTTTTATAGAATATTTCATATTATTTTCGAAAATACATGAAACATTAAAAGCTCAGAAAAATGTCTAAAATCGTATTTTATTGCATATTTCGACTTTTAGAGCGTTTGAGTGCTTTTCTGGCAAAACTCATTTTAGCTAAAATTTAGATTATCACACTTTTAAATAAATTTACTGCAATTGAAATTTATGGAAAAGTAAGCAAATTTTATGATTTTCTTTAGAAGCTTACTCATAGGTGTATTTTATCTAAAAATAGTTTTCAGAAAATCCTTGAAAATGCCTTAAATCGTCAAAAATGCAATAAAATAAGTTTTATAGCATTTTTGAATATTTATAATTATTTATATATTTTTAAAAATCCCATAAAAACCTATAAAAATCAATATTTTTATAGAATATTTCATATTATTTTCGAAAATACATGAAACATTAAAAAGCTCAGAAAAATGTGCTAAATGGTATTTTATTGCATATTTCGACGTTTTAGAGCGGTTTGAGTGCTTTTCTGGCAAACTCATTTTTAGCTAAAATACTTAGATTATCACACTTTTAAATAGAATTTCACTGCAATTGAAATTTATGGAAAAGTAAGCAAATTTATGATTTCTTTAGAAGCTTATTATAGGTTATTTTATCTAAAAATTTTTCAGAAATTCCTTGAAATGCCTTGAATCGTCAAAAATGCAATAAAATAAGTTTTATAGCATTTTTTAATATTTATATTATTTAATATTTTAAAAAATCCATTAAAAACTATAAAATCAATATTTTTATAGAATATTTCATATTATTTTCGAAAATACATGAAACATTAAAAGCTCAAAAATGTACTAAAATCGTATTTTATTGCATATTTCGAGTTTTAGACGGTTTAGTGCTTTTCTGAAAACTCATTTTTAATAAAATCTAGATTATCAACTTTAAATAAAATTTACTGCAATTGAAATTTATGGGAAAAGTAAGCAAAATTTTATGATTTTCTTTTAGGAAGCTTACTCATAGGATATTTATCTAAAAAAATAGTTTTCAGAAAATCTTGAAAATACCTTAAATCGTCAAAAATGCAATAAAATCAAGTTTTATAGCATTTTAATATTTATACATTATTTATATATTTTTAAAAATCCCAATAAAACCTATAAAATCAATATTTTATAGAATATTTCATATTATTTTCGAAAACTACATGAAACATTAAAAAGCTCAGAAAAATGTCTAAAATGGTATTTTATTGCATATTTCGACGTTTTAGAGCGGTTTGAGTGCTTTCTGGCAAAACTCAATTTTTAGCTAAAATACTTAGATTATCACACTTTTAAATAAATTTCTACTGCAATTGAAATTTATGGGAAAAGTAAGCAAATTTTATGATTTTCTTTAGGAAGCTTACTCATAGGTGTATTTTATCTAAAAAATAGTTTTTCAGAAATCCTTGAAAATGCTCTTGAATCGTCAAAAATGCAATAAAATCAAGTTTTATAGCATTTTTAATATTTATAATTATTTATATTTTTAAAATCCCATTAAAAATTATAAAAATCAATATTTTATAGAATATTTCATATTATTTTCGAAAATACATGAAACATTAAAAAGCTCAGAAAATGTGCTAAAATGTATTTTATTGATATTTCGACGTTTTAGAGCGGTTTAGTGCTTTCTGGCAAAACTATTTTAGCTAAAATACTAGATTATCACACTTTTAAATAAATTTACTGCAATTGAAATTTATGGGAAAAGTAAGCAAAATTTATGATTTTCTTTAGGAAGCTTACTATAGGTTATTTTATCTAAAAATATTTTCAGAAATCCTTAAAATGCTAATCTAAAAATGAATAAAATAAGTTTTATAGCATTTTTAATATTTATAATTATTTATATATTTTAAAAATCCCAATAAAACCTATAAAATCAATATTTTTATAGAATATTTCATATTATTTTGAAAATACATGAAACATTAAAAACTCAGAAAAATGTCTAAAATGTATTTTATGCATATTTGAGTTTAGAGCGGTTTGAGTGCTTTCTGCAAACTCATTTTTAGCTAAATATTAGATTATCACACTTTTAAATAAATTTTATGCAATTGAAATTATGGAAAAGTAAGCAAAATTTTATGATTTCTTTTAGAACCTTACTCTAGGTTATTTTATCTAAAAATATTTTTCAGAAATCTTAAAATGCCTTAATCGTCAAAATGCAATAAAATCAAGTTTTATAGCATTTTAATATTTATAATTATTTACATATTTTTAAAATCCATTAAAAATCTATAAAAATCAATATTTTATAGAATATTTCATTTTTTTTCGAAAATACATGAAACATTAAAAAGCTCAGAAAAATGTGCTAAAATGGATTTTATTGCATATTTCGACGTTTTAGAGCGGTTTGAGTGCTTTCTGGCAAAACTCATTTTTAGCTAAAATACTTAGATTATCACACTTTAAATAAAATTTCTACTGCAATTGAAATTTATGGGAAAAGTAAGCAAAATTTTATGATTTTCATTTAGGAAGCTTACTCATAGGTGTATTTTATCTAATCAAAATAATTTTTCAGAAAATCCTTGAAAATGCCTTAAATCGTCAAAAAATGCAATAAAATCAAGTTTTATAGCATTTTTGAATATTTATACATTATTTATATATTTTTAAAAAATCCCAATTAAAACCTATAAAAATCAATATTTTTATAGAATATTTCATATTAATTTCGAAAACTACATGAAACATTAAAAAGCTCATAAAAATGTGCTAAAATGGTATTTTATTGCATATTTCGACGTTTTAGAGCGGTTTGAGTGCTTTTCTGGCAAAACTAATTTTTTAGCTAAAATACTTAGATTATCACACTTTTAAATAAAATTTCTACTGCAATGGAAATTTATGGGAAAAGTAAGCAAAATTTTATGATTTTCTTTTAGGAAGCTTACTCATAGGTGTATTTTATCTAAAAAAAATAGTTTTTCAGAAAATCCTTGAAAATGCCTTAAATCGTCAAAAAATGCAATAAAATAAAGTTTTATAGCATTTTTGAATATTTATACACTATTTATATGGTGTATGGAATAGGAGGAAGGTTACTGAAAGCAGTGAAGAGTTTTTATGAGGATAGTGAGGCTCAGGTTAGAGTGTGTAGGAGGGAAGGGGACTATTTCCCAGTAAAAGTGGGCCTTAGGCAAGGATGTGTGATGTCACCGTGGTTGTTCAATATATTTATAGATGGGGTTGTAAGAGAAGTGAATGCGAGGGTCTTGGCAAGAGGTGTTGGGCTAAAAGATAAAGAAGCAAATACAAAGTGGGAGTTGTCACAGTTGCTTTTTGCTGATGACACTGTGCTTTTGGGAGATTCTGAAGAGAAGCTGCAGAGGTTGGTGGATGAATTTGGTAGGGTGTGTAAAAGAAGAAAATTGAAAGTGAATATAGGAAAGAGTAAGGTGATGAGGATAACAAAAAGAATAGGTGACGAAAGATTGGATATCAGATTGGAGGAGAGAGTATGGAGGAGGTGAATGTATTCAGATATTTGGGAGTGGACATGTCGGCGGATGGGTCTATGAAGGATGAGGTGAATCATAGAATTGATGAGGGAAAAGGGTGAGTGGAGCACTTCGGAGTCTGTGGAGACAAAGAACCTTGTCCATGGAAGTAAAGAGGAATGTATGAGAGTATAGTTATACCAACGCTCTTATATGGGTGTGAAGCATGGGTGATGAATGTTGCAACGAGGAGAAGGCTGGAGGCAGTGGAGATGTCATGTCTGAGGTCAATGTGTGGTGTGAATATAATGCAGAGAATTCGGAGTTTGGAAATTAGGAGGAGGTGCGGAATTACCAAAACGATTGTCCAGAGAGCTGAGGAAGGGTTGTTGAGATGGTTTGGACATGTAGAGAGAATGGAACGAGACAGAGTGACTTCGAGAGTGTATAAATCTGTAGTGGAGGGAAGGCGGGGTAGGGGTCGGCCTAGGAAAGGTTGGAGGAGGGGGTAAAGGAAGTTTTGTGTGCGAGGGCTTGGACTTCCAGCAAGCATGTGTGAGCGTATTTGATAGGAGTGAATGGAGGCATATGGTTTTTTAATACTTGACGTGCTGTTGGAGTGTGAGCAAAGTAACATTTATGAAGGATTCAGGAAACCGGCAGGCCGGACTTGAGTTCTGGAGATGGGAAGTACAGTGCCGGCACTCTGAAGGAGGGGTGTTAATGTTGCAGTTTTATAACTGTAGTGTAAAGCACCCTTCTGGCAAGACAGTGATGGAGTGAATGATGATGAAAGTTTTTCTTTTTCGGGCCACCCTGCCTTGGTGGGAATCGGCCGATGTGTTAATAAAAAAAAAATATTAATATATTTTTAAAAAATCCCAATAAAAACCTATAAAAATCAATATTTTTGTAGAATATTTCATATTATTTTCGAAAACTACATGAAACATTAAAAAGCTCAGAAAAATGTGCTCAGAAAAATGTGCATATTTCGACGTTTTAGAGCGGTTTGAGTACTTTTCTTTCAAAACTCATTTTTTAGCTAAAATACTTAGATTATCACACTTTTAAATAGAATTTCTACTGCAATTGAAACTTATGGGAAAAGTAAGCAAAATTTTATGATTTTCGTTTAGGAAGCTTACTTATAGGTATATTTTATCTAAAAAATTTGTTTTCAGAAATTCCTTTAAAATGCCTTGAATCGTCAAAAAATGCAATAAAATAACGTTTTATAGCATTTTTGAATATTTATATATTATTTACATATTTTTAAAAAATCCCATTAAAAATTTATAAAAATCAATATTTTTATAGAATATTTCATATTATTTTTGAAAAATACATGAAACATTAAAAAGCTCAGAAAAATGTACTAAAATCGTATTTTATTGCATATTTCGATGTTTTAGAGCGGTTTGAGTGCTTTTCTGGCAAAACTCATTTTTTAGCTAAAATACTTAGATTATCAAACTTTTAAATAAAATTTCTACTGCAATTGAAATTTATGGGAAAAGTAAGCAAAATTTTATGATTTTCTTTAGGAAGCTTACTCATAGGTGTATTTTATCTAAAAAAAATAGTTTTTCAGAAAATCCTTGAAAATGCCTTAAATCGTCAAAAAATGCAATAAAATAAAGTTTTATAGCATTTTTGAATATTTATACATTATTTATATATTTTTAAAAAATCCCAATAAAAACCTATAAAAATCAATATTTTTATAGAATATTTCATATTATTTTCGAAAACTACATGAAACATTAAAAAGCTCAGAAAAATGTGCTAAAATGGTATTTTATTGCATATTTCGACGTTTTAGAGCGGTTTGAGTACTTTTCTTTCAAAACTCATTTTTTAGCTAAAATACTTAGATTATCACACTTTTAAATAGAATTTCTACTGCAATTGAAACTTATGGGAAAAGTAAGCAAAATTTTATGATTTTCGTTTAGGAAGCTTACTTATAGGTATATTTATCTAAAACAATTTGTTTTCAGAAATTCCTTTAAAATGCCTTGAATCGTCAAAAAATACAATAAAATAACGTTTTATAGCATTTTTGAATATTTGTATATTATTTACATATTTTTAAAAAATCCTATTAAAAATTTATAAAAATAAATATTTTTATAGAATATTTCATATTATTTTTGAAAAATACATGAAACATTAAAAAGCTCAGAAAAATGTACTAAAATCGTATTTTATTGCATATTTCGATGTTTTAGAGCGGTTTGAGTGCTTTT
>WNWK01049787.1:0-13087 GCA_009830355.1 Cherax destructor
TAAATTCTGGCAGTACGACGTAAGAGGGGGAATCGGCCTGCGTAATGTTTTTCAGTGAGTATGCCCCCTCAAAAATGCCCACCATTGGACCCTCGCTCCACTTCCCAGGCATGGCAGCATGCACAATGCCGTAATCTCCAAATACTTGGCTGATGTCCCCCGAGTCTGGTTAAGCAGTGCGTTCTTAACCCTGATCCAATTTGTAAGTAGGGACACGCCCTTATTAGCAGAGGAGAATGTCGTATAGACTCTGTCTTGATGGCGGTCGACAGTCCTTTCTGCCACCTCAGCCGTTAAGAGTTTAAAAGGGGCTCTATTAACCCCCGTTGGAGTGCCAGCCATACAAATCTGTGGTCCCCAAACCATAAACGTCTCTTAATATGTTTGGGGGGCTTGCCCAGCAGTAGCGTTGCAAAGATCCTGTCACAATATCTATACAGACTGTGTTAATCCTGCGTCAGCTCGCCGTCGCCATGTTTACAGAAAATGAAGTTGTCTTTGATCACCGCTAGATTGTGGCCAGCCAGGAACAGCACACCCGCACCGTCCACGACTGGGTGGCCAATGACCTTCACGTCTTTGGGTAGAACCCTGATTGCCTTCCATTCAAACAAGATGCATGAATCCATATGGGTTTAGCGCCTCATTATTATAATTGTTATTATTTTTAAGAAAAACAGCAAAAATTTTGCCACGTACTAAATGGAACGTCGATAAATTTGATAAATGCACGAAACGTCAGCAAAGTTACTAAATAATGCACGGAACGTCGGTAAAGATACTATATAATGAACGAAACGTCGACAGAGTTACTAAATAATGCACGAAACGTCGACAAAGTTACTAAATAATGAAAGAAACGTCGATGGGTTGACCTTTGGTGATGAAGCGTTGACTTTTAGTGTTGATGGGTTGACCTTTAGAGTTAAGATGTTGACCTTTTGAGTACCGATGGTAACCTTCTTTTGAGTTAAGGTGTTATGACCTTCTTTTGAGTTAAGGTGTTATGACCTTCTTTTGAGCTATGAAGGTGACCACATATATATTAAGATGGTTGCCTTTTACAATGGGTTGCGTGACCTTTCACGTTAAAATTGTGACCTTTTACGTTAAAATTGTGACCTTTTGCGTTAAAATTGTGACCTTTTGAGTTAAAATGGTGACCTTTTGAGTTAAAACGGTGACCTTTTGCGTTAAGATGGTGACCTTTTACCGTTGAGATGATGACCTTTCGAGTTGAAGTTGTGACTATTAAAGAAGGTGACTTGCAGCATAGTAAGACCAGATTTGTACCTTAAATGTCTCCACCTTTACTCAAATGCTCAAATACCATTTCATATAAGACAATCTTATGAAATGGACATTTTTAATACTCAAATACTTCAATTTAATTTACCTAATCCAACTAAATATATTTTAGATAAGTTTACAATAATTTAATAATAAACAAACAGTGAAATATTTTTTTCGTTAGGTTCAGAATTATTTTTCGAAATTATTGCATGCACAAATTTTTGCTTGCCTTATTCGCAAGAAGAGCGTTGCTATTTAAGCCAAATACGCAAGTTTACCTATTCGGCACAACATATATATATATTATATAATGTCGAGCCAAATACGTAAAACTTGCGATTTTAAGCAAGTAACGCTTCGAAAAACGAAAGTAGCCATTTTCGAAAAAATCTCTGAACCTAACGAAAAAATATGTTTCACTGTGTTTGTTATTAAATCATTAATAAACTTATCTAAATATATTTAGTTGGATTAGGCTAATAAACTGCGCTTGTTATAATAAGTTAGATAAGTTTTCTAGGTTCTTTTGGTATAAAATTATTAATTTTTTTACATTAATACAAATGAAAAATATATATCTTTATATACAGATTTAGTGGATAAATTAAGCAACCTGACTGATTTAAATTATTTCAGAATAGTTAGTTTGATGTTACTTCCTTGTTTACAAAAGTTCCAGTTGAACTTATAAATTACAGTTTAAAATTGATCTTATTCCTACTATCATTAAACTTATTAAACTTTGTATTATTGATGCAAAGTTTGTGTTTAATGACGAGTTTTTTACACACAAGTTTGTATGCAATGGAAATCCTCTCACCTGTCCTAGTAATTTGTATATGGAATATTTTGAGACAAGATTGCTAACAAAATCCTTCCCAGTAGAGCTAAGTGGTATAGATATGTTGATGATATTTATGTCTTATGCCTAAAAATATAGATATAAACCCTTTCCTTGTTAAATTAAATAATCTAACTCATTCCATAAAATTTACTGTTGAATTTGAACAAAACTCATTACCTTTCTAGATGTTTTAATTATTAAGGGGAACAATGATTTTAAATTTAAAATTTACAGAAAACCAACAAATAACTCTTCTTATGTACTATTATTCTTCACGTCAAGATAAAGTTAAATTGTCTGCATTCCCATCAATGTTTTGAGGAGCTTTATGTATTGTAGTCCGGAATTCATAGATGAAGAAATCTCAAAAATTTATGAAATAGCTAATGATCTAAAATACCCAAGAAACTTAATTGATAAATCTTTTAAAATTGCTATAAATATTTTCTACAATTCAAAAGGGACAACCAACCTTATTCAACTAAAAGATGATGGTCTCTTACCACTTGAAAACTTGTTGATATGCTTTCTCTACTTAAGAATTTTAATATCAAAGTTGTATTTAAAAATCTTGATACATTTAAAAAACTTTTGATAAATTCCCCAGAAATACTGACGGATGTGTCTATAAGATTCTTTATAAAATATGTGATAAAGTTTATTACGGTCAAACTGGTAAAAGTCTTGAACTAAGATTAAAAACAAAATATAGCATTAGAAGTGGACAAGATTCGAATGCCTCTGTTTATTCATGTCAGAAATTTTAACACATCCAATTGATTTTAAAAAGGGTGAGAAGGTTGTATCTAGTAAGTCCATGGTCGAGGAATATAATAGAATCATGTTTCAAAAAAAATGAAAATAATATGAATATTGTTTTTTGCTATACAAATTGGATTAATTTATAATTAATAAAATTTGGGAAAAAATTAAGATACATTAAACAAGGTAAATTCTTAATGCTTGGGTAGAATATAAGGTGTGTTTCACTTCATCATCTTAAAAGTCAAGGTGTTGTAAAGTAACTGTGAGGTGTTCTCGTTCCTTATATGTCTTCCTGTTGATTTTTTGTTTTACAGCTCCTTGATAATGTGAGAAATCACGAAGCGCTTGGATTTCTATTTTCTCACAGTGGTTGCTCTGAATATATATACGTATATATATATATATATATATATATATATATATATATATATATATATATATATATATATATATATATATGTCGTGCCGATTAGGTAAAACTGGTCAATTAGCAAGAACTCATCTAAATTAAGTCCTTTCAAAAATTTTCTCTTATACGTTTAAAGATATATTTTTTCATTTATGTTAATGTAAAATTTATAATTTTGTACCAAGAGAAACTTTGAAAACCTACTAACCTTATTACTACAAGCGCAATTTAATTTAGCCTAATCCACCTAAATATATTTTAGATACGTTAACATTAATTTAATAATAAACAAACACACTGAAATATATTTTTCGTTAGTTTCAGAATGATTTTGGCGAAATTATTGCATACACAAATTTTCACTTGTCTTATATGGCAAGGTGAGCGTTGCTATTTAAGCCAAAATCATAGTTTTACCTAATCGGACTTGATATATATATATATATATATATATATATATATATATATATATATATATATATATATATATATATATATATATATATATATATATATATATATATATATATATATATATATATATATATATATATATATAATTCTAAAAGTACATGTATAAGGTATACAGGCCTAGTTGACATCAATGACAATTTAAAAGAGCATTTCGAGCAAATTATGTCAATTTTGCCCCAGGATGCGAGCCACAACAATCGACTAACACCCAGTTAGTTACCCATTTTACTGAAGGGTGAACAGGGACAACAGGTGTGAGAAAACACGCCCAATGTTTCCCCACCCTTGCCGGGAATCGAACCACGGACCTCAGCGTGTGAAGCGAGAGCTTTGCCTACCAGACCACAGGCCATGTAGATGAATGGTTCAGAGAACCGACAAGTTATAAATTAGACACATATCAACACGGTTCTTTATTGAGGAAACGTTTCCTCAATAAAGATACCAATGATATGTACTAATTATAACCACAGGCCATCATGCAGACAATACTGATATAAAAACTTTTGTTAGGCTGAGAAATAATGAGATCGAAACAAGAGAGATAGCGATCTCCATAAGACCTCGACACGCACGCATCTCCCCACGACCTCGAGTCTAGTCGTGGGGAGTCAAGGTCGTCTTAACGTCAATCGTATTAACCTGGAAAGTTCCCAGGCAGTGTGGTCTTCACGACCAGGTTTGTGTAGCATATGTCCAACCAATGTGGTCTTAACATAAGAACATAAGAAAGAAGAACACTGCAGCAGGCCTACTGGCCCATGCGAGCAGGTCGATGTCACCCCGGCAGACCAATGACCCACCTAGTCAGGTCATATCCATTAAGGAAGGAGCACGGCATCAGACCTAGTAGCACCAAGCTAGTCAGGCCCTGTATTAAGATCCCAAGATGTTGCTGTGTCAGACAGGATGTAGATGAATGGTTCAGAGAACCGACAAGTTGATAAATTAGACCATAGCATTCATCTACATCCTGTCTGACACAGCACTTTGGGATTTAATACGAGAATTCTTCCTTGCCCAACCCTTGGGCACGACCTACTTCCACATTGTACAAATGTGACACCACCTACGACTTCTGCACCTCTCCTGCCTACGGTATATAAGCTGCTTCCTAGCACATATGCTGTATTCTTATCAAGATTGATGGACTGACTACATCGACTCAAGGCCGAGGGACTGATTACCTCAAACTCCTCCTGTTCTTCACCTTTCTCCTTTGTATGGACTGAAGTCACTGTGTGGCGAAACGTTTCCTCAATAAAGATACCCAAGTGTTGCATATGTGTCTAATTTATCAACTTGTCGGTTCTCTGAACCATTCAAATATCTTTATTAGTGATTAAAGTGTTGTCTACTGATGGTGTACAGGCTACATGCTGCCTTAATGACCCTCGAGCAGTCGATAGTCTTTAAACATAATACAAATAAACAATTACCATGTACAGGACAGCAGTGGATTAAGTTATGGAGTTCCCTCAACTTCTAATCAAAAAGAAGTTAGTAATGAACCGACATTCTAGGGCAATAGGTACAAGTTAGTGGTCGTAGATCTACAGTATGGAAAGAGCAATACACCTGGCACACATTTTGTGACAAACGTGGCATGTGGCTTATTTTTAAGGGCTGGTAAGGCAGCGTTAGCCAGGTGAGAGAGAGAGAGAGAGACAGAGTGTGGGCGTCAACAAGGGAAGTCACGGAAAGAAAGAACTCGTAACAAGAGAATACATAATATTTATATAGTGATAGAAAACTGTGTCAGGCAGGTGAGACTAATAACTGTCAAGTAGATGATATAAGAGGTGATGTAAAATAAAGAAAATAAAAGTCGGATTTAAGGCTTTCTTGAGATCTATTATATAAATATTCAGCGTGATAAAAGTTCATTAAAATACTTAGTCTGTACTGAACATTTGAAAACAGTATTTCAATAATCGACAAGTGGTTTATTTCTCTCGGTATATAACGGCTGAAAAGTTTATTCAAATGCCTATTTTAGGGATTAAAGTCATCTTGTTTGGTGGCGAATAAGTTATATGCAGTCTTAATGACCCTAATGTAGTCGATAGACTTTAAATCCCATTAAGCAACCATCCATCCAAGACCAGCCCTACAATTTTCTATCATATAGGACAAAGACTGGAGAAAAGACATGTCCATTTAAATATAACAGTAGGCGCCTTACTGATGTGGACCGAGAAATAAGTTAAATTTTGAACAGATAGATAAAAATGAAATGCAGAAAAATAATTATAAATATTGATAATGCCGTATTAGGAGGCTGTTGGTGCTGACTTCTAGTCTGTTTTACAGAATGAACATAGAAGCACCAGCAAACTTACACAGGAAGATGAAAACATTAACCAAGAAAACTCGCAAGAATGTGTTTAAAATGTAAACATACTGGACTGAAGGGAGTATAAGAGAGGCTTTCTGAAAGGCGAGAGACATAACTGAAACTGAAGTGCAAATAAGACCTTCCTAGCATGGGCCAGAAGGACTGTTGTAATGCAGTGATCCTTTATTCTTATGTTCATGAATTTCTAACACCACTGTGACACACGTCTAGCTGCTTACTTGTAGACGTCACCAAACTGGAATCAAACCGGTTAGACAGACAGGAACACTCCGGGTGGCTCCCATGTTGTACCTCCTCGACCTGTGTTGCTGCTAGGTCAAACTTGCAAAGGCATCACCAGGGTAAACCTCTATGAACGGGACTGAACTTATTTCCACACAATGTCTACACGGAGTAGCGCTGGTAATTACCATCAATGTTCCTGATGTATCGTTTAGTACTACAGTAGAGAGCTTGCACCAGATGTTTATATATCACACTTCAAGAAACATTAAAAAAAATGTTGAAAACTTGGTAAAGAGTAAAGAATAAAGAGTGGCAAAAGACATAGAACCTCCAGCTCTCAGCACCGGTCATGCACAACTGAGTCATTTTGAAGGAGACACCATGAGGCAGGCCAGTCATGTCTACCCTCCACACGGCGCATGTCTGAAACCTGTTGACACGGCTCTCAACCCCTCCATTAATATCACTCTTATAACATCATTACTGGATTTTGTGGCCAAGAGTATTCCACTTTTTTCTACTCTACTTCCCCCATATATTAGCGCTCAGTACGATATTTAGTTGATAGTTTGTAAAGTTTAAATCCTATCGACGTGTGGGTCAATAATGGTGCAGTTCACAGGTACTGTGTGTACACTAACACTGCTATTACTTTAAGACTTACAACAGAGATTTAGGTAATTCTTAGTATATATACACTGAGAGATATACACCTCTCGGCGTATATACACTGAGAAGCATACATCTCTCGGTGTATATACAGTGAGAGATATAAATATCTTGGTGTATATACACCCAGATATATACGTCTCCCGGTGTATATATCCTCTCACTAAGTACTAAAAAATAAAAACAACAAAACTATAAAGCAAATCGTGTAACGGACTCACATCTTACCTGAGTACAGCAATAATACCAGGGGGATTTATATCAAAAATAATTTGGATAATCATACGAATGGCAAGTTGAAGTATTGACACGGGTGAATGTTACTAAGTTTACGTTAATAGCGGAGGATTATATATGTCGTGCCTAATAGGTAAAACTGGTCAATTATCAAGAACTCATTTAAAATTAAGTCCTTTCTAAAATTTTCTCTTATGCGTTTAAAGATATATTTTTTTCATTTATGTTAATGTAAAAATTTGTAATTTTGCACCAAAAGAAACTTAGAAAACTTACCTATTTAGAAGCATTATAGATATTAGTGAGAAGAAGAAATTGGGAACGTCGATAATATATAATAATAATTTGTATTATAAAATCCATTAAATAATCCACATTATTAATACATTTCGATAGTTCTTGGCATGTTTAGCCTTTTTGGGAACTCTGTTAGGCTATGGAAACATGAAGCCTAATGTCTCTACTAAGTTAATAAATAGAAGGCAGCAGAGTGCAAGCAAGCATTACTCACTCGTGTATTCGTCTATTGTTAGTAATACACGTGTGTTATTAATTAAGCACATGTATATTATCAGTTAGACACGGGGGGTAATATTGGTCACACACGGAAGACTCCAAGGAGAACAATTTTGTTTTAGCAGGTTTGTGTCCGTTTCTATTAAAGTTCTCAGCTAGCAGAAACCAGAATGGCATTTCTAGTGCCATGTGGTATACCAGTTCTGAGCAGTGGCACTCTTGTGCTGGCATGCTGGTGCCACACTAAATCTTAACCCCTCGCTACACGAGTACACTGAACACCCTCTCGCTACACAGTACATTTACACCCTCTCACTACACGAGTACACTGTACACCCTCTCGCTACACGAGTACACTGAACACCCTCTCGCTACACAAGTACACTGAACACCCTCTCACTACACGAGTACACTGTACACCCTCTCACTACACGAGTACACTGTACACCCTCTCGCTACACGAGTACACTGAACACCCTCTCGCTACACAAGTACACTGAACACCCTCCGCTACACGAGTACACTGTACACCCTTCCTACACGAGTACACTGCACACCTTCTTCTACACGAGTACATCTGTACACCTTCACTACACGAGTACACGGCACACCTTCTAACACGAGTACACGCACCCTTCCTACACAGTACACGCACACCTCTCACTACACGAGTACACTGCACACCTCTCCACACGAGTACACTGCACACCTCTCACTACACAGTACATTACACCCTCTCGCTACACGAGTACACTGTACATCTCTCCTACACGAGTACACTGTACACCCTCTCACTACAGAGTACATCGTACACCTTCCTCAGCACGAGTACACTGACACACCCTCTCACTCACGAGTACACTGCATACACCTCTCACTACACGAGTACACTGCACCCTCTCACTACACGAGACACTGCACACCTCTCTGCACACGAGTACACTGCACACTCCTCCTACACGAGTAGCACTCACACCCTCACTACACGACACTGCACACCTTCTCTACTACACGAGTACACGCACACCCTTCACTACACAGTACATCCACACCTCTCACATCGAGTACACGGCACACCTTCGCTACACGAGTACACTGTACACCACCCTCTCGCTACACGAGTACACTGCACACCTCTCACTACACGAGTACACTGACACTCCCTCACTACACGACAGTACACTGACACCTTCACTACACGAGTACACTGCACCTTCACCACGAGTACACTGACACCCTCACAAGTCACATTACTGCTACACCCTCTCACTTCTACAGCAATGAGTTGACACTGCACACCTCTCCTCACGAGTACACTGCACACCCTCTACTACACGGGTACACTGCACACCCTCTCACTACACGAGTACACTGCACACCCTTCGCTACACGAGTACACTGCACACCTTCACACGAGTACACTGTACACCTCTCGCTACACGAGTACACTGCACACCCTCTGCTACACGAGTACACGCACACCCTCGCTACACGAGTACACTGTACACCTCTCACTACACGAGTACACTGGCACACCTCTCACTACACGAGTACACTTCACACCTCTCGCTACACGAGTACACTGACACCTTCGCTACACGAGTACACTGTACACCTTCCTACACGAGTACACGGCACACCTCTCGCTACACGAGTACACTGCACACCCTCTTCGCTACACGAGTACACTGTACACCTGCTTCAGTCACACTCTCACGTACACGGTACACTCCCTCACTAACACGAGTACACTGATTCAATTTCCTCTACACGAGTACACTGTACACCTCTCACTACACGAGTACACTGCACACCCTCTCACTACACGAGTACATGTACACTCCTTCTACACGAGTACACTGCACACCTCTCTACACGAGTACACTGTGCATCTCTCGCTACACGAGTACACAGCACACCTTCTCATACACTGACCTTCACATAGTACACTGTACAACCTTCCTACACGAGTACACTGTACACCTCTCTACACGAGCACTGTACACCCTCTACTACACAGAGTACACTGTACACCCTCTACTACACGAGTACTGACAACTCTCGCTACACGAGTACACTGTACACTCCTCTACTACACGAGTACACGGCACACCTCCTACACGAGTACACTGCACCCCTCTACACGAGCACTGTACACCCTCTCGCCAGTCTATACACCACTCTCACTACACGAGTACACGGCACACCCTCGCTACACGAGTACACTGACACCTTCATACACGAGTACACTGACACCTTCGCCTACGATAAACGTTGCATACTCCTTCACGAGTACACGCACATCCTCTACTTCACGAGTACATCACCCTTCTTCGCTACACAGTACACGCACACCTACCACACGAGTACACTGCACACTCCTCTCGCCTAGCACGAGTACACTGACACCCTCTCACTACACGAGTACACTGCCACCTCTCACTACAAGAGTACACTGCACACTCTCACTACACGAGTACACTGGCACACCTTCTCTCACACGAGACACTGCACACCCTTCACTAGCACGAGTACACTGCACACCTCTCGCCACACGAGTACACTGTACACCCTCTCGCCACGAGTACACTTAACACCTTTTTGCCTACACGAGTACACTGCATATCCTCTCATCACACGAGTACACGGCACACCCTCTCGCCACACGAGTACACTGTACACCTCTCACTACACGAGTACATTGCACACCTTCAACTACACGAGTACTGCACACTCTCTGCTACATCGAGCATTACGGGCACACTCTCTTAATTCACACGAGTACATCAGTAATACCTCGCCACTGAGAGTACACTGTACACCCTTCGCTACACGAGTACATCAGGCCACCTCTACTACGAGTATACGGCACACCTTCAATTCACACGAGTACATTGCACACTCCTTCGCCACACGGTACACTGCACACCTTCACGAGTACACCGTACACCCTCCTCGCTACACGAGTACAGCACACCCTCTCACTACACGAGTACACTGTACACCTTCACTACACGAGTACACTGTACATCTCACACACGAGTACTTTGGGAAACACCTTAACCCTCACTATATGAGTCCCCTATAATTTCCCAAAACAGGAGTACACACTGCACCCTAATCTTGCCTAGCCTAACACCCCCGATTCTACCCTAATTCTTAGCCTAACCTAGTCTAATTTAGTCTAACCAACAGCCTAATTTAATCTAGTCTGATTTTTATTCACATCAGGGTCACTGTTGTTATTTTAAAAAAACCAAATATTCTTTGAAAAAAACTGAAAACCATAATGAACCTGACAAACTGGACAAAACTGACGAAAATGGCAAACTACGAAAAAGGCAAACCTCAAAGCTGGTCAAACTGACAAAATGGTAAAACCCGAGGTGGTTAAAACCGACGGGATGGTACAAAACTGAGAGTGGTTAAAATAAAATGGTAATTTGGAAATGGTCAACAAACCCGGCAAAATGGTAAACATGAAAGTGGTCAAATGAAAGGGGGGTAAACATGAGAGATGGAAAAAATGGTAAACATGAAAGATGGTAAAACCCGAGAGATGGAAACCAAAACTGGTCAAAATTTGGGAAGCAGTTCCCGGCGCAGGTTAAACCAACCTGGCAAGATGGAAAAACCCGGCAAACTTGTCCCAACCTGGCAACGGACAAAAAAAACCCGGAAACTGGCAAAAAGCGGGGGGGACAACGACCTGGCAACTGACCCCACTGACAACTGGTCCACAACACGGAACTGGTCAACAAAACTGGCAAGCTGGTCAAAAAACCCGGCAAGCTGGTCAACCAAAAAAATTGGTCAACTTGGCAAACTGGTCAACCTGGCCATGGCCACTCAAACAGGTCAAGTGACAAACAGGTCCAACACAAACTATATGTCAAAACAAGTGGTCAAATAAGTATTTACAACATAAATATTTTAAAAACAATCATGCACAAACACAAATTTTTACAACACACATTAACAAACAATCATGTCAACCAAACATTAACCAAAAAATGTTCAAACCAAACATGGGGGAAACAAACAATTTTAAAACAAGCTGGGAGAACACAAAAAAGCACAGATAAGCAAACATTTATTAGACTAAGGTGACTAGCCAGTGAATGATGTAGTGGCGGCCAGCCATCAGCTTAATGTTCAGCTTGAGTAGTAATACTGCAGCTTAGTGATCAAATTATCCTACCGTAATCTACCTTGACACCATCACTGATACATTAATGACGTAATCTACCTTGACACTATCACTGATACATTAATGACGTAATCTACCTTGACACCATCACTGACACATTAATGACGTAATCTACCTTGACACCATCACTGATACATTAATGATCCAATGCACCTTGACACTAATATTATAGATACGTTAATAACTGCAACAATTAGTAAGCTAAATGTTCACTGTACATATACACATAATATTGTACATATACTGAGACAAATATATCTGTGTATTTACCATCTTTTTCGCTGTTACCTTGTTAAATTAAAGGTCTTTCGACTACAATAGCAACATTAAGGTCAAACATCACTTGTGTATTAACATTAACAAATTTTTAATCCCTAAAATAGGATCCTGCACTAATCAGGCTATCTAATGGGCCATCTGGCTGAAATTAATGGCAACATAGCGTGTGTATATGAACGACACTAGGACAGTTGAGCTGCTAGGCTAGCTACCCCTGCACACGTCGCGTGTAAATGACAAAAGATTTTTTTTAAATTGTGTGGGCTAGAAGACCTGCTGCAGCATTTTATTAATGCTATACAATGCTGACAATTTGATGAGACAATTGGGTATCTTTATTACCGAAACGTTTCGCCTCCACAACAGGCTGCTTGAGATGGATACAATGGGATATAAAACTGGAGATAGCAGAAGTAATTTTGAGACGATTAGTCCCTCTGCTTTGAAAGGAGGCGGTCAGTCCCTCGAGCCTCAGAAACTTGAGGGACTGACCTCAGATTACTTCTACTGTCTAAAGTTTTAAGGCGCCTGTATTCGACTAAAAAAACATTTTCATCATGCGTAATGATTCTGCAATAAAGACCCAAATGTAGCACAAGTGTCTTATCAGGCCTGTTGCAGTCTTCTTTTCTTCCTACGAATAAGCCTAGTCTGTAGGAGTCACCTCACCTAGGAACCTAAGTGAGCAGGAAGAATGCAGTTCTTCCGACTGAGCTATCTTTATTAGGTTAAGCAAGTGAAGAAATCCCCGTATCTATGGGTGTTGAAAGATTACTAAATTCTCCACCCCATTCTTCCACTCCCCCA
>WNWK01049788.1:0-13086 GCA_009830355.1 Cherax destructor
TTTTAAACTTGCAAAGAAATAAAACTATTTTATGTACCAACCCGACAAGGATTACCTAGATGGGAATTTCCCATCCTCCTTCTATCTTGCACCTACTGAGCCCACTGAAGTCACCATGATAATCAAGTCACTTAAAAATAAATCAGGGAATCTGTCTCAAGTCCCACCATTATTATACAAGCGAGCCGCCCATGTTCTTTCACATGCTATTTCATTACTTTTTAACAAATCACTAGAAACTAGCACTTTCCGACATTACTCAAAACAGCGAGGGTTACACAATACAAAGGCGGTGACCCCACAGACGTAAACAACTATAGGCCAATATCAAACTTACGTTGTTATTAAAAATCTTCGAGGAACTTGTGCACAAAAGATTATACTCATTTATAACAACACGAAGCAACTTAACCCCTGCCAATATGGCTTCAGAAAAATAAAAGCACTAACGATGCAATCGTAAAATGATAGACCTGCTTTCACAGCACTGGCAAATAAGGAATATCCATTAGGACTTTTTGTTGACCAAAGGAAAGCTTTCGACACAGTAAACCATGGCATTCTACTCACAGACTTGACCACTATGGTATAAGAGGTCAAGCACTTGCATATTTCAAATCCTACCTTACTAATAGATATCAGTATGTCACCAATAAAGACACAACCTCCTCGACACGACCACTTGATACTGGAGTAGTGTCCTTGGTCCCCTGCTCTTCCTCTTATACATCAATGATCTTCCCAATGTATCACAACACCTGAAACCAATACTCTTTGCTGACAACATGACTTGTCATCTCCACCCAAATCTTGCCATGCTCAACACCATTGTAATGACAGATTACAAAAATATCTACATGGATGACAGCCAATAAACTTACACTCAACACTGATAAGACCTTCTATATTATGTTTGGTAACAGAGCAGGTGATGCACAATTAAACATTAAGATCAACAACACTCCTATTGCTAAACATAATGAGGGCAAATTCTGGGCCTTCACCTCGACAGCAACCTGAAATTCAGCACCCATATCCAACACATAACAAAGAAAGTGTCCAAAACTGTGGGGATCCTCTCTAAGATATGTTACTATGTACCACAATCAGCCCTACTCACACTATACTATTCACTCATCTATCCCTACTCACATATGCCATTTGTGCATGGGGATCAACAATTACCCACCTAAAGCCAATAACCCAACAAAAGCCGAGTAAGAATTATCATGCAATCCAACGCTAGGCAAAAACCCCCCCCTTCCTCTTCAAAGACCTAAACTTACTCACTGTTCAGAACATCCATACTTACTACACTGCAATCTACATTTATAGAACCATAAATTCCAACATTCAACCCTGAACTAAAACACTTTCTTGAGAGTTGTGACAGGACCCATAGACATAATACCAGACACAAACATCTCTTTGACATTCCCTGTGTCTGGCTAAATCTATACAAAAGTTCAATGTCGTACATAAAAGGGTCTCAAAATTTGGAACTTCCTGCCTGAAACTCTAGAACTGCAGACACAACCTCATTTTCAAAAGCGCCGTTAAAAAACATCTTATCACACTTACGCACCTAACCGTAGCTAACCACATGAAAACTACCTTGCATATATCTACAGCAAAAATACACTTATTGATATCTGTGATTACACTTAATTAATTTGCACATGACTGTAAACAAAATTCTAATACAACTATTGCTTCATAATTCTTAAGCTAGTCATAAGTTTGCCTAAGACACTCCAATATAGAAACTGTATCATGCCAACATGGCACCATTTCCATTAATGTATAACCTAATTGTTAAATTCTTAAATATTTTGAACTACTGTAACTCAATTTTGTAAACCTAGTACCAGGGATTGTGTTTATGCCTTTGTGCTTTTCGTTCTTTCCCGGTTGAGAGCCTCTATGTAGAGCAAACATTCCATCCTTGTCCGATCGTCGTGATGCACATTGCCTTCACTATTATGTTCGCCTCATGACCTCTGCAATCCTTCCATGTATAGGATTGTCACAGATGTTAGTAGACGCTCTTATTTGTTCGTCGCCCTGTTTACTTCGCCCTTTTCTTTTCGCTACATTCACTTACCTTCCTTCAGCCACCACCTTTCAATGTTCATGTGGCATCTCCCTTTCCCTACCTCCTTGGGAAGTTCCTGCTGTCCGTGTCTGTTCTTTTCCTCTGCCTTGCGCGAAAGCCCAACTACCTACGGCGGCTTCTCGCTCTTGGACTTGCCTCTCACATGGGCCAGTATGCCTGCTGTGTTCCTTCTTTCTTATGTTCTTGTGGCACTTTTCCATATTGCATCTATGCCTGTGTCAACATTTGTGGTCATTTCAGACTCCCTTAGTGCTGTACAGGCTATCCGAAAATTTGATACACCTCGCCCCTAGTTCTTCGTGTCCAACTTTGGTTACGCAGATCTTAGAAGAAAAGATATTTTTTTTGTTGGGCCCCGGGGTTGTTGACGTCAGGGCAATGAACAGGCAAAATTCCGGGGGCAGCGTACCGCCTTTCCAGTTTAAAGGTGTTCCATTCACGGACTATTTTCGGTCATTCTCCCCCTTTGCATCCATTGAAAAAACCGCTGGTCTGACCTCAAATAAAAAACTTCCTATTAAACCGAGTATGGTTTCTGGCCTTTTGTCACCAATGTCGGGGTTGGTGACTATCACCCGCTTCGCATCGGCCACACTCTTCACCAGGGGTATCTCTGGGGCCCTGCCCCTCTCTGGAATTGTCGGTTCCCAGTATCTGTTCGCCATATTTGTTGGACTCCCCACTCTATCTACGAGCCGCAGAATTTACCTCCAACCGCTTCGTTTCTGCCCTTTCTTTACCTTCCTTCTTGTGATGGGCCCTCCTTTAATCCTGATTTCCCCATTGATTTTTTAAAGCAACTGACACTACAAAAACTGAATTTTGCCTCTGCACTCCCCCCAGCCCCTTCCCCTATTTTTGCCCCCTATCCCTCCCTATCCACTCCCCTTCTGCACCCCATAACCCTAATAACCCCCCCTTTTCACCCTTTTTGCACCCTGCCTGTATAAACCCCTGTGGTTTGTGCTTTTTTTGATTATAAAATAAAAAACTTTTAATTTTAGTATTAGTTACAACTGTATAAACCACCAAACCTTACTTTTGGGTAAATATGAACGTATGTAAGTCGCCACCTCCCCCAAACTAGGTGTTTTAGATTTTAAAAGCTGTACTGTTTTTTACTTTTTCCCCTTGGAACTTTGATAAAAAATTTCCCCACAAGGGTTTACATTTTTATTTTATTGTTATGAGAATGACGGTTTGGGGTAAAGTCTATTTTGTTTATGGGGTACACATGTTTTATATTCATGTGTCCTGTAAGGATGAACGTATTTTATGATAATGTAATCATAAGTCCATACTTTAAAAGGTCCGCCTCTAAAAGGGATCCCGTGTTCTTAAAAAACTCTAAAGGTGCATTTTCTATAATTCCTAAGGACTTCGTCCCTCTGAAGGTGAATTTCTATAGGCACGGTTTATGGCTCAGTTCAAAAATGTGCCAATTTCCGAGTGAAATGGTATAGTTCTAAATTTTTTCTCAACTGTTAAAAAATTAACCCCTCAGATGAGGCCTTTGGGGAATATCGGGGGGGTTTTTCCATTGTCATAATATCAAAAGGCCAATTTTCAGAGTTTAAAAAGCTTCAGCATTTCAGTGATAAAATTTTTTTTTAACCCGGTATACCTGGGGGGGTTCAGGGCCAAACCCCCCGGGCCGGTCGACAGGCCTCATGGTGGATCAGGGCCTGATCAACCATGTCATATATAATTTGAAATAAAATATATACCTAGATGAAACTCTAAAAACTATTTCTAGTATTGTTATTATACTAGTATAGCATCAACATACTGAATTTGAAATAAATTCTACAACTAGATTAAACTCACAATTTCTCTTGTTTGTCTTTAAATAGTATGTATAACCATTTAATAATTTAAATAATATAGAACTAGAATAAACTCAATCAATTTCTTTAGCATTAAGTACTTAGTGAATAAGTCTCTGGGTAAACCCCTAATGCCATGGCATGCCAGTGGCTCTCCTTCATTACAGTTTTATTTTATTATATTTTAACTCAATAACTTTTGTCCCTTGTAACATGCATTGAAATAAAAATTATTATTATTATTATTATTATTATTATTATATGTATCATACTGTGTAGTATATGAACTAATTGTACTATTTTTAGTATTATGTTGTAAGACCAGCCTTTATATTTTAGATCTCTTGAACTTGTGATGTCCTTTATGACATCAAATCCCTTGCAAGTGCGCCAGAGAGGCATGTCTCTCATTCTCATTGTCATGGTGGCCTAGGAGATGGAACAGGTACGGCTGGGTCCTCCTTCCTCACTATACAGTATACACCTACAATTCCATCCATCTGCGAGTTTAATTACCACCGTATTTGTTCTCCCAAGACCCACCGGCAAGTGGTAGCAGCAGTGGGCCCTAATTTTGTTATTACGGAGATTCAGGAGATAAATTCACAAAGCCAGAAGATGCCTCATGTGCCAAACACTACCTACCAACACTCCAAGCCAGCAGTTGTCAACCTGTCTACCCTATTTTCTGGTCAGCTAAGTGCCTTTATCTACAATTTGTTAAAAACCTACGGGTGACCCAGGTTTTGCAATTAAATGAGATAAGCCAGTATTTGAGGGGGAGAGTACAAGCAAGCCATTCTACCTGTTTAAGTAAGCCTAGCCTCAAGCAAGCTGAGCTAATAGTTACAAGACTCTAAGCCAGCAAGCCTAACCCAGTTGAGTGTGTTAAGCCAGCAAGCCAACCCAGCTGACTCTAGAAAAGCCACATGAGTCCCCGCATTCCTCATCGTCTTGTGCTCCAGTGTATCGTGTTTTGAGTGCTAATACCATCCCTGTGGTATTCTGGGTTTGTTCAAGCCACCCCAGCTTAAAATTAATACGCCTAGTGGTGTAGGTGGAGGTAAAACCAGCCAGCTAGGGGGGATAACCACCAAGCAGCCGAGAGCGTGGGACCTCGTGACTCACTCAACCCCCTCACCCAGCCACCCACAAAAAAGACGCCACCATTAACCACGTGTCTGTTTTAACCAATCTATTGGTTTATCATTGATTTTCCGGTCTACACATTTGGTGAAGATACAGACTTTGTGACCTTCCAACTAGTGCACCAACGAGTAAGGCCTTTCTGTGTAGATCCTTCATTTAAGGCAATTTCTCCGAGAATCACCTGTGTGTAGTGGGGTTAGCAGACAACGACGCCGAGCTGCTAACAACAACATCAACCTCCTACAGTTTTCCATCCACTATCAACATTCTACAGCCTAGAGACATTTATTTTTTTTCCATATCATTAGAGACAATTGTGAGTGCTTGAAATAATTTTGCTCATTATAATGTGAATATTGTGTTATAGACTGTATTTAGTCTATAACATTAATTTTGAATTTTCCTAGTATCGTCGCTAATTAATTATTTGTGTCATATTTAATTTAATTAGTGTTGTGTTTTGTCTCCTCTGAAGTAAGTATTAATTAGTATTGTGTGCCATTTAAATCAGTTATCCCTTGTGTTATTTTCTTTAATTTCATTATTGTGTTCCAATAATTTTTCCAGCATTGTCCCTGTTTTCCTGTTAATTCTTGTGTTGAATTAAGTGTCTATCCCAGAGTTGTTATTCAGTCGTTTACCCTAGTTTTTTATTGTTTGTGTAATTAATTTTGCTTGTCCCAGTAACTATATACAGTATATAATTTTTTTTTCTTCCAGTTATTGAATTACCATCTTAATTCAGTGTGTATTACTATTTGAGCTATTATTTCTATGCCAGTGTCTCACTTGTTTTACTTCCACAGATCTTGCAGTATTTTCTATGTCAAGATATATACAGTGGACCCCCGGTGTTCGTCCTGCTCAAAACACTCCCTTTTATGTAAGTGTATTTTTAAATGCTTTTATAAGTGTAGTTTTGGGGTCTAAAGGACTAGTCTACTTTACATTATTTCTTAAGGGAATAAATTCGGTTGGTAATGGCACTTGAACAACATTGTTACGAAAAATGGACGAACACCGGGGGTCCACTGTATAGTTCTGTTTATATTATCATAACAAGTTTACTCATTGATTCCACCTGTGAGTATATCTTGATGTTATTGTACTCCAGCATCTGTAAGTATTAAATTGTTTTTCTTGTCAATAATTATTATTTGTTTTGAAGTGTTGTTTGAACAAGTGAGAATCATTCAGCAAGTGTTCTTAGTGAATTTGAGTAATTTGTTCTCATTAAAGTTACTGCTTTGTTGTTAAGAGTAAGAGTGTTCAAACTAGTTACTTTTTGATATCTTTATTTGCTTGCAGTTTTCCCCAGTGCAATTTTGTTGAGTATTGATAATTCCTGCAACTGATTTTGTGCAATTTACCTTTTGCAGTATTCAATTTGCTTTCATAAATTCATACATTGTTTACTTATTGTGTTAAAGTAATTGTTTAATTTTGAAAGATAATTAGTATTCAAGTGCAATTTTGTTAGTGATTCAAGTAGTATATTTTTATTTCAATTATTTTCAGTGTATATTTTAATTGTTTTGTGCAATTCTCCTTTTGTTTTCCCTTGTTTTATCAGATTGTTGCTCTTTGCATAAGAATTATTGATTTATTTCTTTATTTTTGCATTGATTTATTATTTTCTTATTGAATTTCTTTGTTGAAATTGAGAGTAAAGAAAACTCACCTTGCAGTTAATTCAAATTATAGTAAGACTTGAATATTAATGTGTTAATTTTTCTTGCCAAGTCAATTTCCAGTGAGTTATCTTTTTTTTAAAGTGTGTATTGTGCAATTTTTGTTACTTATGCAGACTAGTTAACATCGTTAATCCCAGTAAGTTATATTGTGCTGTATACTTTCTTTTATTATTTTCTTTTAAATTCTCATTCAATTGTCTGAAATCATGTCTCGAGTAAATTCAGGCGATAACTTTGTGTATTCTGCCAGTCAAAGCTATAAGGATAATGAGTCAGTTCTTATTATAATCTAATAGAAGCGCTAAACCACAGGGGTCATACAGCGCTGCATAATGAGTCAGTACAAAGTCCTAATAGTCTCTTAATGACTGAAAGAAAGTAGTATCTAGCTTTGAGCAATGTGTTTGTTTGCCCAGCTTGTATACGAGAATTGTCACAGTGCTGCGGAATGTGAAGTTCAGATTAACTTCTTGTAGACTTGAGTTATTTGTTAATTTAGTCGAGCGGTCAGGCACTAGTAAACTGTCATTCCTGTCTGTGTTCTACCTACAACTTCAGGCATGCAAGATAGCATTCAGATGCCTAGGGTGTCTGAGGTACCCCAGACTACCTTGAGTGCTGAGCCTATCCTTGCAATGTCGCTAGTTCCAGTAGTAGTTCCTCTCCAGGGGACGCTTTGTTGAAGACAGACTACTTGGATGAGTTATACCATCTCTCGCTGATGCACAAGCAATTGCAGAAAGCCGTTTCTGTTGCTAGTGTACTCACTAGAGTGCCAGTTGTCCCTCGTGTTCCAGATAGTAATCTTATCCTAGTTGACAGTAAAATCCTTGCAGAGTAAAGTGTTGTATGTTGAGCAATTATTACCTGCTGTAAGAGATAGTGAGAGCCGTTTCTCCTTTGCTTATATATCATGTTATAGAGTTAACTATTTCAGCCGGGGAGAGTTCAATCCACTCCACCGAGCCTGTTCATTCCTTCAGTAGGAAAGTGATCATAAGCCTTGAGCTAAAGATAGAAATCAGAAAATCCAGTTTAGAACTGAAGTTATTGACTGTGTTTTGTTATCAGATTTGCATTATCTAGTAAGATTTTTGTGTGTGTAAGTTCTCTCCGAGTTCTGAGTTTTAATAGTATGACCCGTGTACACCGAGTCTATCTTTTCTGTTAAAATTTCTTCTCTGTAAATATTTATTCTTCCTCAGAATCTGTAGAGTGCATGAATACAGATCGATCGAGCAATTTTATCAGTTGAAATTGTAATACGTATAACATGTAATGCATTACAATTACATTAAGACCTGTGATAGTAAGATCAGTTATTACTATCTATTCAGTTGAATCTATCCTGTTATAATTTTCTTGATTAGTTCTAAGTTATAAATGTGTTTGCTTTGTATAGAATCACCCCAGTATCACCTGTCTGTTCAGCCAATAGAGTTGTATTGTATGTCGAGACGACATACGGTAGTGTAACCGAGCTATCATATATACCATATGTATTACACTTGTGTAGTATATGAACTAATTGTACTATACTTGTGTAGTATATGTTGTAAGACCAGCCTTTATATGTGAGATCTCTTGAACCTGTGACGCTCCTTTATGATGTCACGAATCCCACGCATGTGTGCGCTCAGAGAGAGAGGCATCTCTCTCATTCTCATTGTCACGATAGGCCTAGGAAACGGAACAGGTATGGCTGGGGTACCTCCTTCCTCACTATACAATATACCTACAATTCCATCCATCTGTGAGTTTAATTACAACCGTATTTGTTCTCCCAAGACCCACACGACAACCAGGTTGTTACTGTTGGCCGCACGCAACCCGACGTACGAACCACAGCCCGGTTGGTCAGGTACTGACTTTAGGTGCCTGTCCAGTGCCAGCTTGAAGACAGCCAGGGGTTTATTGGTAATCCCCCTTATGTATGCTGGGAGGCAGTTAAACAGTTTTGGGCCCCTGACACTTATTGTGTTCGAAGTTCAGGATCATTGTAATAAGTATTGTTTTTATTGGAGGTATGAAAATTACGGAAGTTGGGTTTAGATTATTATTATAATCATGGGGAAGCACTAAACCCATAGGACTATACAGTGCCTGTGGGGGAGAATGGAAGGTATTCAGGCTTAATTCAGGGAACAGGAGCACAATAATATAATCAAGGGGAAAGCATTAAACCCATAGGATTATACAGTGCTTATGAGGGGATGTGGAAGGCATTTAGGTTTAATTCAGGGAACTGGAGCACATATCCAATTCCTAGATCAAGAGCTCACTAGCATCAAGGAACCTCCCTTGAAAGGAGTTGGGTTTAGAGTACCAGGAGGTTTCAGTGGAGGTTCTAAGTAGTTCTGAATACTGCTCACAAGGTCATTGTTAAAGTTTTCAACAGAGGAACACTCATAGTGAAATGCAGCTCCCACCCCAGTCCCATCCTAGGGTCGACAGAGCACCAGACGATGCCATATTGTCTGTTCCCTCAGGTAGAGACTCGAAGTGGACAAAAAAATGAGAATATGTCAACATATAAAAAGGGAAAATTACTAAGATTTGAGAGAAAAGAAGGTAGCACACTATTCTCTCAGAAATATGCTGCCACCACCTGCTCTTAACAGTGGAAGAGGTAAAAGTAGCTAGTCACAGGATAAGGGGAAGACAATGAATTTGGGTTAGAGAAAAAACCCAGTGAGAAATAATGCAGGATAGCTATAACAAGGTAGGGATCCTGATAAGTACTGGCTCTTAGGGTAGCTTGACCTGAAAATTGAGCAATAGGCATCTTATAAGAAAATGTAAATCAAGTTAAATTCTGACATGGCTCAAAGGGAAAAGTAAAACACACCCAAATGAAACAACTTACAATTTAATAACCAGACATACATTACAAGGGAATCTAAAAATTTTTGTCCCAACGAAAAAAAAATTACCAGCATCAAATACATACAAAATATTAGAACATGTTTAACTTTAAATAGAAATCCCACTCCACAGAGTTCCCAAGGAACTGCCTTGCCTTAATCTACTATTCTGGGTTACCTCCCTTGATTCACTGCCTTAATACATTCCTTCTTCAGGCAGCCACTGAAGTAAGTTTATTCAGGTATACACAAATACAGTTACATAGATTATCATACATAGCAGCATATGTGTAGAGAATCTAGGATAACCTAAAAAAGTCAGTGACTTATTTTCATTGGGGCACTTTAACTTATACTAATTCTTAGGCATCCATTAGGGGGTACCTGGTTGCTGCTAAACCCTATAAGAGTATTTTCTGGTTTAGTCACAAAACACTTTTTTTGGGTTATCCTAGGTTCTCTACACATATGCTGCTATGTATGATAATCTATGTAACTATTTGTGTATACCTGAATAAACGTACTTACAATAAATATTGAAGGACCTTACAAAATTACATAATTAACAAAACACTAGTACACATTTATCAAACGATAAAATGGCATATCAAAAATAATTCACTTATAAAACTCAAAAGATTATAAAGTGAACCCCTGAGTTACGAGCACCTCGGATTATTATTATTATAATCAAAAGAAGCGCTAAACCATAGGGGTTATACAGCACGAGCACCTCGGAAATCGTACAACTATGTAAGTATAATATTGTAAGTGCTTTTGTAAGTGTATTTTTGGGGGTCTGAAATGGACTAACCTACTTGACATTATTCCTTAAGGGAGAAAATTCATTCGGTAATGGCACATGAGCAGGCTTCTGGAATGAATTATGCTCGTTACTCGGGGGTCCACTGTACTAACAAAAAAAAAATAGACATCTAGCTGAAATAAAGTAAACACCCAATAAATCTTAACACTTATACCTGGAGAGAGTTCCAGGGGTCAACACCCCACAGCCCGGTTTGTGACCAGGTCTCATGTTGGACCAGAGCCTGATCAACCCAGGCTGTTACTGCTGGCCGCCGTCGACCAACGTCGAACCACAGCCTGGCTGGTCAGGTACTGACTTTAGTTGCATGTCCAGTGCCTGCTTGAAGACAGCCAGGGGTCTATGGTAATCCCCCTTATATATGCTGGGAGGCAGTTGAACAGTCTTGGGCCCCTGACACTTATTGTTTGTCTCTCAACATCTAGTGACACCCCTGCTCTTTATTGGGGGATGTTGATCGTCTGCTGAGTCTTTTGCTTTCATAGGGAGTGACTCGTGTGCAAGTTTGGTACTAATCCCTCTAGGATTTTCCAAGTGTAGTATATAATAATGAATCTCGCCTGCCTGCATTCCAGGGGTACAGGTTTAGGAACTTCAAGTGTTCCCAGTAAGAGGTGGTTTATCGCAGTTATGCGTGCCTAAAGTTCTCTGCACATTTTCTAGGTCAGCAATTTCACCTGCCTTGAAAGGTGCAGTTAGTGTCACACAATATTCCAGCCTAGATAGAACAAGCGATCTGAAAAGTGTCATCATGGGCTTGGCATCCCTGGTTTTGAAGGTTCTCATTATCCATCCTGTCATTTTTCTAGCAGATGCGTTGCTGCAGTGTTATGGTCCTTGAAGGCAAGATCCTCTGATATGATCACTCCCAGGTCTTTGACATTAGTTTTTTACTCTATTGTGGTTGGAATTTGTTTTATACTCCGATGAAATTTTAATTTCCTCACGTTTTCCATATACATATGAGTAATTGAAATTTCTCATCATTGAACTTCATATTGTTTTTTGCCCACAAAATGAACATATTCAGTACAATCATTATATATATATATATAAATTGGGTAAATACACAGCAAGACATGAAACATAGACTAGCATGAATATAATGAGACAGAAAAAATAAAATAATTGTATAAGATGCAAAGCTAGGTATAAGCTAGGTTAAGTTAAGTAAGTAAGGAAATGGGTTAAGTTGGGTAGAAGGAATTACAGAAAAAAAAACATGGTTAAGCATAAGTAGTAGATAATTAATAAAACAGTATTAGTATAAAAGGGGGTTAGAGAAGTTATAGGTTAGAAATAAAGAATGTTAGGATAGATCACAGAAAAGATTTACCAGAGAAAGTCTTATCCACTTCTCCGATAACTAATAACAGAAATCTTGTAAAATACTAAAGAAAAATAGATTTATAAATATTTAGTTAGAAATAAGCTAGTATAAAGCTGAGAACAAACGGCCCCTGACTTTTTTTGGTATACATAAACAATCATTTACAATTTTAAATTTTCCCTAATTTTCCCCGTGACTAATCACCCCAAATACGTCTTACCTCAATAAACCTTATTTTTTTACAATAATTATTATTATGAATACTAACACTAGAAAAAAAAACCCCATAAACAATAATTTTAAACACTATTAAGGCCCCAAATAATTAAAAAAAAATTTGGGAAACCCAAAAATAAATCGTAAACATTTTGGAAGGTTTTCATACTCTTTAATATGTTTTTTTCCGCTCTTTAATTTATAGCTTTTACATTAATAGGTATATTTTGAAATAAATTTTGGATGCTACAGTAAAAATACTGATAACACTTTTTTTAAAAAATATTTAAGGATATAGACAAGAATACATAATGACAAAAAGGAAAATTTTCCTTTAAAATTTGGAATGGTGGAGTGGCTGATTTTCTTCAACCATTTTTAAAATTCCACCAGGGAGGATGGTTAGTTAACCCCAATATCTACAGTGGTTTTTGGGTAATGATCTGATGCTATATATGCTGGTATACCTTTTACAATGGAAGACTCACAGATGGCACTTTTTTAAAGCCAAAAAACAGATCAAAAATTCACGTTTATGTGGGGGGGTTTATGGTTCCCCTAATTTCCCCAAATTATTATGATTATTTAAAAGTGAGAACAATTTTCTACCATTAGGATTAGTGGGGGTTTTTCCCAAACTTTTTTGTCTTGCATTATAATCTCCCCAAAATAAAAGTGGGTTCAGACTGACCAAAAACAGGAGTTCGAATAATTCTGTGTCTTTGGAGCATACAAGTTAAATATGTTTGGAAAATTTAAACAAGTTCTTAAAAATATCCCCTTCCCCATGGTTTTTTAAGATTTCTGTTTTTTTTGTTCCCCAAAGGGAAAGGAAAAAGAAAATTTTAATATAAAAAACACAAAAATTTCTGGTTCAAAAATTAAAAAAATTTATTGATGAAGGCCATTTTTGGGGGCCCTTCATCTTGTAAAGATGTCAGTGGAATTATTTTCTATATCGGAAGGTTAAAATTCTCCTTTAAGTTTTGGCCCCTTTCCCTATTGGAACTTATAGTTTTTTTTCTTTTTTGCTGGCGCACTGCATCTTGCTTTTTACCTCTTTAA
>WNWK01049789.1:0-13086 GCA_009830355.1 Cherax destructor
CCATTGTTATTATATACATAACGTGTTTGTGCTTTTTCGGTAAGTAATGTACGAGGTGCCTAAATATTAAGTTATATATTGTTAATGTTTTTTGGGGAGAACATTGCATTGTATGTTTTTCCATATTTTTGGGATGTTTGTACGTCGGTTGTAGGTTTGTTTTTTCCGATAACCTTATTTGTTAAAAGGTGTCATATTGATGTGTGTATTTTGTATATTTCGTTTACATTAAATATTAAATAAAAAAAAATTCTCATGATTGTTATGGGAAAAAAGGACATTTAGTGTACAAAATTTTTTTTAAAGGGTAGGTGAGGGTGAAGGGGTATTTTTTTTAAAATTCTCGATTTGATGTTAAATAAATTAATTTGTTGTTCTTATTTGGCAGTTAGAATTGATCATGATGCCAATGATATGTATTTTATATTGTCTTGTGCTTTATTGTCAGTATGTTGCATTGTATTCAGGTTTCATTGTAATCGGATGGTGAGTTTTTTTTTTTTACTTGGAATTTTGAAGCCGAGATTCATGTGTGTTTATACACATGGGTGTTTGTTGTATTATTGTAATATCTGTACTGGTTATAAGGTCATATTGATTTGTGTTATGTATAATGTCTGTTTTAAATAAAATAAAAAAAAAAAATTCACACTGAGGCCAAAATAACACAAAACACTCACTTGAGTACAAAAACACCCAACCTCACCCTAAACACCGGTCTTCCCTATATAATAATAATAATAATACTTTATTGAGACATGGTACAATGATACATGGTAGACAAGATACATGGGTATTAATGAGATGTACATGCCAAAAGCCCCTAATATGCTGTGCATTGCAGGCATAATACTCTAATACCCAAATAATCCAACCTATAACCATTAAATTAAGCCAGTAATTACGTGTGACCAACAAAAGTACAACATAATCATCGTTCTAAGTCGCAAAAGTCCATCTGATTGCAAAACTTGCATCATCACCACACATTACAATATATGTCCACCTGACCTCCTACCACTGGCTGGTGGATGACACGTGTTGACGCCTTATCAGGTGACACCGGAGAGAATGCACATAACCCTAGCCATGTCACCCGCCGTATCCTCCTGTCCAGACACTCCTGACCAACCCCCTTTTCGACCAGCTCTTTAATGAGGTACCTCCCCATCCCCCTCACCCCCAACAGAATACCTATAGTCAATTCCTATAACCCTGAGAGAACGCTTTACACCATGTCCGGCATATATAACCTGATTTCTACACTTAGGACCTATATATACCTGCTGCCAACGCTCGGATACGCTGTGCTCCAGGAGCCTCCGCATTACCACAAAATATGTATGTACTGACCACCAAGTAAACTACCGCCCAACCAACTTCCTCTGGAAAAGCCCCCACGTCCAAACACAAAGCCCTCAGGGTCATGAAACCCCCCACTCCCACCCTCCTTAATACCCCACTAAACCACTCCCTGACCCCCACCAACATATCACAGAAATACAGAGTATGATACGCCGTGTCCAGGACCCCACATGATCCACATAACCCATCCCTAATGATGCCCATTCTAAACAACTGTGCACGCATCGCTAAAATACCCAATAAAAACCTATAACCTGTTTCACGCACTCTTGGTGGTATTCGCAATTTCTTCATCCAATGCCACGTTAACTTTCAATTATACATAGGATAAATACCTGCACCCTGCACCACACATCCCCTACCCCCCACTCTATCCAACACGCCTACTTTAACCCTCCCAGGCTCCCTAACTACAAGGAGGAACCTCAACATAGCCTCACATCTCAACAGATCCCTTCCCCTCCACCACCTACGTACCTCCTGCATGACCCCATTCACCCTCCTGCCCCCTGTACCCCCACCTACCACATATTCTTGCTTAACAAAAATACTTTGAAGCCTGTTACGTAGCGGTATCAACCCCAACCCCCCAACCCCAACCCAGTAGTCACCACCTCCCTACCCTAACCAATGCCTCCCATGACTCCAAATATAACGAAAAACCCTCCCAAGCAACCCTCTACATCACACTCCCGGAGAGGATATACAGCAGCAACAAACCATATTTTGCTATATACTAAAACATTTACCACCACCGCCCATTGCAACAGTGTTACTTCTGTAGACCATTGCATGCCCAGCCCTGGTTGTGTGCAGGTGCTCGTGGTGTCCTCTGGTGGTCGTATCGTGAAATTTTATTTTCACTGTCATGGAGGCGGTTACAGGAGGAGAGTTAACACCATTGGGATTGAGGTTCTACAGGAGCGGTGCACCATCCAATGTGGATGTTGTTCTGCCAGCACTTCTACGTGATGTTCTAGGCGCCGACCATTCCAGAACTGTACGGCATATCTTTGAATGGAAGCGAGGAGACTATTTGTGAAATTTGCTTGCACTGGAGGCTACTTCACAGGATCGTGGATAAGTTTCAGGACAAAAGGTTGTGGTAATGGAAGGACTAGTGGTATGTGTACGTGACATTTCAGCCACTTATAAGTGGATAAAATTGAGAACGTGCCGCTTGAGGCGGAGAATGTGATGTCACTGAAGTCATGCAGAAATATGGAATTGTTCTCGCTGTAACTGTGGACGGTGACAAGGGCCCTATGCTGGTATGTTGGAGGGGACGATACGGTCAAGATGACGTTACGCCAGGCAATCCTTCGATCGCTTACTAATGTCTGGTTTTCGCACGCAGGTGTATGTCACTTATGTTGGCAGGCCCGTACCTGTGGTTAAGCGACAGCAGGCACTCGGCGGATTGTATTCAAGGCAGATGGATTCAGCGTGCCAGAGGAGGCTGGTGTGCGGACGGAGCAGGCTCAGCAGTTTCTACAGAAGAACGTGTGACGACGGGAAGGAGGGCATGGTGCGTAAGTCGTGGAGTGAGGAAATGGATCAGGTGGACAGGCAAGGAGGAGGAGGGTAAGGTGTCGTCTGAGGCATCGGTGGTGCAGAGTACCGCGTCTGTTGACGACATCAGGTTTGCCTGGGCAGGAGGCAGAGATCTTGCGGATTTAGAGAGTTCATACAGGGAGATCCTTTATCAATGGAAGAAGTCTCTGCACTGGTGCAGGGTGGGGCACAGAATGATTTTCATGTGAATGTTGTTGAGAAAGACATGTGTGGGGAAGAGAATAATGTTCAAATTTTGGGAGTGGCAGAGGTTCATAGGGGGGAAGAAAAAGGATTTATTGAAGAGAAAGGCCCAGGAAAAGGGGGCCCGGGGGAGGAGTCTGGGAAGGGCCTTTTTGAGGGGGCGCAACCGGGAAAAAGGGTGGGCAGAAGTGGTTCAGAAAGGGGGAAGATCAGGTCATGGTGCTGGGGGGTGAAGGAGGATGAGAGGGGGAGGGGAGGAAAGGATAGGGGGGAATATGAAAAATTTGGGGAAGAGTACTGGGAAAAAAAAACCACAACTTATATTTCAGGTGTGTAAAATAAACGGGAAAGGCCTCAGGAATATGAAAACAAAAAGGGGGTTACTTTTAAAAGGGGGAAAGTTGATGTCGTCTTTATACGGAATAATTTGGAAGGGAATGAGATTGTGGTGAAGGGGTATAGGATTTGTGTGTGATGCCAGGGGTTTAAAAGGGGGGGTGAGAGAATCAAAGGGGTCAAGCCCATTCACCTTGGAGTCTTGGGAGGACGTGGGAGGTAGAGTAGTTAGAGTGAACGGGTTTGGGGGTGGGGTGCAGGTGAGTTTTTGGGGTGGATATGCCAGCCATAGGAAATAGGAGTATAAAGGATGTTTTTTGTTAATAATGAATTGACTATGCTGTCCGGGGTTTTGGGCCTCAGGTGTCTATAAACAGATTAATTGTGTGAAGGATGGGAGTGGAACCACGGGGAGGGGGTGTGTTTGGGGTCTTTGGGGGAGTGTTGGGGGCAGGTGGGTAGACGTGGGGGGGGAGGGGAGAGTTGGTGGAATACACATTTGTGAGGAAGGGTTTTATGGGGCACGATTGACAGAATATATGTGACGAGGGGTGGAATTTCTGAGGGGGAAAGTGTAGATGTGGTGGACCATAGGGGTTTTGTTTGAAGGGGGGGGGATGGGGGTGGGTGGGTATAAGAGTTATTGGAAATTGAATACAAGATTGTTGCAGAGGGAAGGGGGAGAGATGTTCAAGAATGGTGGAGGGTGGGAAGGGGGGGGGTGACGAATGGGGTTGTCAGGTGGTGGATGGAAAAGGGGGAAAAGGGGAAAATTGGAAGAAAATGGTCGGTGGGGAAGAGAGCAGAGTAGGTTTGGGTATCAGAAATATTTGGAGGGGTTGTTGGTGATTGTCGGGTGGGGATTGGGGGGGAGTAAGGAAGAGGGGGGGATTTGGGGGAAGGGTTCGGGAATTAAAAAGGGGGAACTTTTTTATGCTTTAAGAGTTAGGAGGAAGGAGGAGGATTAGGGGGAAAAAGGCTTAAAGTGGTTTTACGGAAATTTTCCCAAAAACGCAGGAGGGATGTTAATTTGTCCCCTAAAGGTAGAAGGTGGCTAATCGGGAAGGGGAGGGTTTGGCAAACGACGAGGGGTAAATGGAAGGATTTTTTCCTGGTCAATATGAGAAGGGGGAAGGTTAATCAGGTGGATAGAGATGGGTTGTTGAGGGAATAGGGAGAAATTGAGGGGGAGGGGGGACGAGAGGTGGGGCTGAGATTGGGGGAGGGGAGGATGGAGGCGGTGAAGGGATTGAGGTTAGGAAGTCACCTGGGATAGACGGTTGCCGGGGGGTCTGTATGTCACTCATTGGGAGGCTTTAAAAGGGGGACTAGTGAGGTTGTTCAAGGGTTGAGGGAGGAGGGTTTTATGGGGGAATCTATGAGGACTGGGGTGGAGTGGTTGGCAAGATTCACCTGAGGGGCCCAATGATTATAGGGTTTGGCTATGTTGACCCGGGGATTACAAGATTTTAAAGATATTGGCAAACAGGATCAAGAGGGGTTTAGGGGGTGTTTTGCATGGGGGTCAATTTGGGGTGCCTGGGAAGGGGGATTTGATGGGGCATCGGACATTAAGCAGTTTATTGAAGATAGCGGAGGGGGGTGCTAGGGTTGGATTCAGAGGGCATATGAAGGGTTGATAGGGAAATGTTATTCAAAATTTTAGAGAGACAAGGTTTTGGGGAGGGGGGGAAAGGGGGGTTTAAAGAAAGCAGGTGCGTTAATACGGGTGCAGATTAATGGGAATGTGGGAAGGGGGGGAAAAGGGGGAAGTCCGACAGGGGTGTCCTCTGTCCAGACCTTTTTACTTTTACAGGGTCCTTTTATAGATTAGTGGAAAAGGGGGGTTGGGGGTACAGGGTCTGATGGGGGTGGAGGAGGTAGGGTATAATTGGCTATGTTGATGATACAACGGTGTTAGTCAGAAGGAGTGGCATGAGTGTGTTGAATGGGGTTTGGGGAAAAATTTGGGAGGGGGACAGGGATGAGGGTTAATAGGGGGAAGTCCAATTTATTGGAGGTTCAGTTGGTCTGGGGGAACGTTGGGGTCGAGGAGGGGGTTTAAAAATTTTGTGGAGACGATTAAAAAGGGATTGTTTTTAGTGCAGAAGCGATGGTGGCGAGGGGTGAATTCGGGATGGTAGTGGACGAGGCGATTGGGAGATGAGGGGTTGGGGGGCGGTGAGCTAAATTTAAAGCAAAAAGGGGGATAGTCATTAATGCATTGGTGTATAGCAAATTATGGTTTAGGGCGGTGGTATATCCCCTCTTGAGGTGGGTGCAACGTTTGTTGAGTAACGCTTAAATTTATTTGGGGGAATGGGAGACACTGGCTGAGTAGGGGAGGTCGTGGAAACAAAGACGAGGTGGGGAGGTTTGTGTTTATACCATTGAGGTGTAGGTTGGAGAAGGTTGAGGCATGAGTATCTGATGAGGGAGGGGAAGGGGGACGAAGAGTGGGGTTAGTAATGAAGGAGGTGAGGGTGGTGGGAAAGGGAAAGGGAAATTTTGTTATGTGAGAATATTTTAGGTTTTGGTGATGAAAGAGCCGGGAAGAGTAAGGTGAGTAGGTTGGATAGGGGAATGGAGGGAGGGTGGTGCAGGGGAGGGGGGTTTTCCTCTGTATGATTGGCAGGAATATGGAGGTGGTTTCACAAGTTAAAGGCATCCTAGGGTGAGGAGATAGGGATAGGTTTTTGCAGGGGGTTTTTTGGGTTTAAGCACAATTATAATCATGGGGTTGATAATGAGGGGTTTGTGATGTGGCGAAGTGGAAACGGCATATCACGTCGTTTATTTTTGTGGAGGATTGCAGGAGGTGAGAGAATGGTTTAGGGGGGGTTACGACAGGTGGGGAAAGGGAAGTTTCAGTTCTGAGGGCGCTGAGTTTGGATTTGGGGCAGTTTTCGGACAGCATACGCAGGGGTTTGTCTTATTTGGTATTAGATTATGTATATATTTCTTGGAGGTATAAGGACGAGGAGGGGAGGGCTCGTATTGGGGCATTAGGAGCAGCTTTTTATAGGACTAAGTGTAGGAATAGGGTTTTATATGGTAGGGCGTGGGAAGAGGCTTTTTCGCAGGCTTATCGAGGGATGACAGTGTATGGGTTAAGGGGAGTGGGGATGGAAAGGATTAGCATGGGTAGGGGGAGGGATGGGTCAGGGGCGGTGCTCGAGGATAGGTTGAGGTAGAGGGGAGCATGTAGATAGTGGGGTAGGGGGTTTTCAGGGGTAGGCAGTTAGGTTGGGTGTGTGTATATCAGTGGGGAAGAGGCTGGGGTGGTTTCTGCTTCAGTAATTTTCTGAGAAGGTGCTTCCATTCTGTTAGGCAGGAACGTAGAATGGATCAAAGGTGGATTTATTGGTTGCGTAAGTTAAGGTATGTGAGTTATTATTGGGCTTAAAGAGGTGTGGTGATTTGACATTGTGTGAGGGGGTTCAGGACCTCTGAGGTACCCAAAAGAATGGTGGGAGATTAGAGTGCCATAAGTTTTTATTTGGTTACAGAAATCCTGGTGGGATTGATTACTGTTTTTGTGCTGAAAAATTGATTGTCATCTTTTATTTATGGCCTTATGTGTACGGTCGTTATTGAAAGGTGTTAGTGGATTGTGTTACCTGAGTCTTGCGATGTAATGCAGAATGTTTTATATGAAAATTTTTTTTTTTTTGAACGTATAGTGTGTGTGTGGATCATAATAACATATTTAGCTGTATATGGGGTTGTTTTTCAAGTGGGGGTGGGAGTGGGGGTTATTTTGGTTGTATTAAGGAAGTGTTTAGCTCTTCATGTTCATCCTTTGAAAAATTTTATGTATGTGTATATAGGTATCGTGTGCACTGTAGGTTGCAATTCATGGCCTTCTGTGAAAGGTCGTTCAAGAAATGTGTTCTTTGGTTTCTGTTACCTGTAGTTGCAGAGTATTATAGTATAAAGAAATTTTGTCAGGGTTTTGTGTGTGGGTCAATGCTCCATATTTAGTTGTATATGGGATTGTTTTCCAAGGGGTGTGCTGGATTGTATATTGGAAGTGTTAAGCTTTTAATGTTTATCCTTTGGGACATTATACTTTTGTGTATATGGATGCATGGTGAAGTATTTTAAGGGGATGAGGATGGAAAGGTTGTTATCAAGTATATTGTGTTTAATGTAATCCAGCATGGGAGTATATATATTATTACATATACGTTTTATGTGTTATATGTCTCAAGTTTGTCATATTACGTGTGTTTGTTGCATTGGGGTAGCATGTTTTGTCTTATGACCTTAAACTTAAGTGATTGCACATTGGTGGAATGGTGATGTTATTGGAAGAGCTTGTAGTTGTTTAGGTGAGTCTAGCAGTGTATACGTAGAATTACAGGTTGGTTTTTGTATATATTTGTCTGTTCTGGCGAATGACAGGAATCTTGTTGTGTTTTGTAATATTTTTATGATAAGGTGATTTTGGTGTAGGGAAGTTACAAGATGCAGTTTTTGGCTTAGATGCAGGCTATTATGTACATGGTAATATATATGTCATGTTTTGTATTTTGTAGTTTCAATAAAATATAAAAAAAAAAAAACTTCTGTAGACCTAATGCCTCCCAACCTATCTATAGCTCTGTCCACCACAGCCACCGAATTCAATTCTCTTGCCAATTCCCTATCATGACTGAATATCACCCCGCAAATTTTAATCCTATCGACGCACTTCCAACCGCCCTTACTTTCCAACGTCCCTCCCACCCATGCACCTACTTCCAACAAACTTGACTTACCCCTATTTACCCTCATACCTGTCGCTTCCCAAAATACCAACAATCCTATTCACATGTAATAAGCCCTCACTACTACCCACCAGGACGGTTGTATCATCGACATATCCCATTATGCCAGACTCACAACCCCTTCCCACCTCCCATCCCAAACCCCCTTCCCTAACCAATCTATAGAAAGGGTCCTGCATACACCCAAACAGGATTTGCGACAGAGGACAACCCTGCCGCAAACCCTTTCATAACTCACCTGAACCCCAACTTCCCATTTACCTGACCCTTGCCAATGCCCGGTCATATAAAGTCCTAACCCACCCCACGATTTCTTCCCAAACCCCAACCCAACAAAACCCCAAACAAAAATTCCCTATCTACGCTATCATATTCAGTCTCCCAATCTAAACCTAGCACCCCTCTTCCCCTCTTGTTATCCACAAACTCCCTAATCCTATGCCCAGTCCTTATGCTTCGCCCCGGCACACCATGTTGCCCATCATCTAAAACCTTCTCCAACACCCTCTTCATTCGATTCGCCAGTATTTTCGCAAAGATCTTATAATCCGAGCATAACAATGTTATAGCTCTATAGCCCTTCATCCTATCACCTTCCTTCCCCTTCGGTACCATCACTACCACCCCTGTCCTATGCTCTTCCTCCATATATCCCCTATCCTTCATTTGATTAAAGATCTGCACTAAAACATCCTTTAACACCTCCCAATGTAACACATAAAAATCTCCCGGTAAGCCATCCACCCCAGGTGCCTTTCCTAACCTTAATCCCTGCACCGCCTGCCATACTTCTGCCTCTGATATACGTCCTCCTAACCCCTTCCTATCCTCCTTCCCCAGACGTTCCTGTATCCCCTCCAAAATGATCCTTCGACTTGCCTCACTCCCAACAACTCTCCTAAACTTTTGCTGAAACCAACACCCCGCATACCCACACATGCCATCAGTTGTACTTAACACCTGCCCTTTCTGATACCCTCCCAGGTCCTCTTCGACCTTCAACGTCGAGATAATCATACCCTTCCTCCTTTTCCTAAACCCCCTCAAAACAGTGCCTGAGAGCCTATCACCCCATAAAACCTCGTCCAATTGACACCTGACCCTGACAGCATGGAATCTATCATTTTGTATGTCCCTTAACCTCCCACGTAGCATACTAATTTCTGCCTGATGCCCCCCTCCTCCCCCTCCCCCTACATAACAAGACCTAAGCTGACTTTCTAAGTAACGTTGCAAACCATACCTATAACCCGCCTCCTCCACCCCGGCCCTCTGATAATAATCCCTCACCGCCTCCTTCGCCTGTGAAGACCACCACCTCACCTCATCCCTTATCCCTCTGCCCTTCCCCACCCTCCCCCACTAGTCTGCAAAGCATCCCTATCCCCATCCCTCTGTAACAAACGAACATTCAATTTCCAACGACCTGGATATATCTTAACAGCCCCATCCCAGCTCAACACCACCACTACACCACGGTGATCAGAGAACCCAACATCGAGAAGACGCATGTCTCCTACACTTATACCTGACACTACATAAACCCTATCTAGTTGTGCCGCATATCCTCTCCTAAAAAATGTATGCTCCACCAAAGCATCCCTTCCCACAACCACATCCTTGACTCCCACCGCTCCCAACCCATCCCTCAAAACTGCAAGTTCACATCCCGAGCCTCGAGGCTCTACATCACGCTTCCGAATAATACAGTTCTAATCACCAGCTATTATTACCACCTCAGGCAAGCCCCTTAAAGCTTAAACTAAAGAATCATGCACAAAAGCTTCCTTCACACTCCGTACATTGGTAGCAGGCATATAAACCCCAATAAAACTAACAGGTATGTCTCCCCATACCCCATCAACCCTCACAATCCTCCCATCCCCCACCTCCTCCCAAGGCCTCATACTAAAAGGGCTGGTCTCCCTAATGCCCACCAACACCCCACCCTTGAGATTCACTGTACTCCCCTTGTATAAATTATAACCCTTTAGCAACAATTCCCTACCACACTTAAAATTGTGTTCCTGTAAGATGCATATGTCAATCCCCTCTCTCCTTAAAGTTGCTTCCACCATAACCGTTTAACCTCTGCCTGAAGGCCATTAACATTCATACAGAGACACTTGAAGGTTCCATTGGAGGCTTCCACGATGCTTCACCAATCTAGACCCACCTAGCTTCATCACTAGTCCTCCCCACCATAACCCCCTCCCTCTCGCCCATAACTTTACCCTTAACCCCGCCTTTCCCGTCCTAGCCACATCCGCCCATACTTTCTTGCCGGTTTTCTGAGCTGGCATCAACACGTCATCCTCCACTGATCCACTGGATCTCTTGCAGGACCCCTCCGCTACCTTCATGACCTCGCTTGCTTCCTCACCACTCACATCCCACACGCCCTATGTACCTCTGCCTCAACCACACACACCTGCACCTGATCATCCATACCATCACCTGCCTCCTTACTTACACGCCCATTCAGCACTTCACCCGGCCTTGCCACCAACTCCGGTGAGGTACCCTCCACATAGTCGTCCGCCACTGGCGCCGGGCTATCTAGCATCCTCTGCAAATCGTCCAAGAGATGTCCAGATAAGCTAACCAATATGTCATTTTCCCCTGCACCTCACGATCCAGGGAGCCACGGTCCTCATCCGGCTGCATCACCGGTGGCAGTGATACAACCACCTCTGCCTCTTCCTCCATGATGTCACTCCACTTGCCAGTACTAATCAGCTCACCCTTAGCTGCTGGCTCTTGTTCATGTCGTCCTCATCCATCAAAGTCGTCTCCCCTTGTTCCTGCATCGCGGCACCATGTTGTCCCCTGGGTTGGTGGCCCCGTCGGTCACATGCCATAGCCATATGCCCCGGCTGCCCACATAGCCTACACGTTCGCACGTACGCGTAGACTTGCGTCGGAAGTCCGGCAGGAGAACATACGATGGTATTGGTCTCCTCAATGTCATCTTGAGACTGAACGACCCTTCCGGCATACCAGCATAGGCCCCTGGGTCCACCTCGATGTTAGCGGCATGTATCACACCATATGCCCAAAGACCCTCTTCACATCAACTGCATAGGCCTCAAATGGCAAATTACTATTTGATCCAAACAGTCGGGAAACGTCACGTAACCTCACCTCCAAGCCTTCACTAAGACCATTCGCTTTTCCTGGGAAGTGTCAACCACTCATTCATATGCTCCACTGGTCACAAATTTCCAAATACCCTAGTGGCTCCATTTAACGATACGCCATATAAATCTTCCGAGGGTATTCCATAAGTGTCTCGAAGTATGGCAAAAAAATACTTCTGCATTAGACGGGTAGATAGCTCAAACCAGCACCAATACACACAGTGTTTATCCGCCTCCGATACGTCGCCCCATTTTGAAACTAAAGGTTGTGGCCACTGTCCCCCAAGACCCTTGCCAGCACACCTGCTCACGACCAAGGTCGGGCAGCGAATCTCTTCGACTTTCAGTCTGGTTAGCGGCTCCAAAACTGAGTCATACTTTAATAACTCACTCATTTCCTTGCTGTCATCTGTGTAGGACCCATCCCGTTTAAGTAGGGGCCCAATACTGGATGTTGTTCTGACTTTGATTTGACATAAGAAAATAGGTTTTTGCACGGCATATTGGCTACAGGGGAAAACTGTTTATTATGGGGTTTGCAAGAGATGGGGTTTGTCTGAGTGTGGGAATATGAGACGGCATTTCATGCGGTGTATTTTTGTAAAAGCTTGGAGTTAGTAACATTATGGTTGCACAGGTATTGGGATGGATGGGGGGGAAGTATCGGTGTTACGTGCTCTGAGTTTAGAGCTGAGTGAATTTCCGGAAGGCGTACATGGGGTATAACATACATACATTATGTTAGACTATTTGTATAATATATGGTGCAGGAGAGGTGGAAGGGTAGTGATGGTCAAGGTTCTAGCTTCGGTATTTGTTAAAACGAAAAATAGGAATGAAGTAATTTACGGTAGAAGTTGGAGACAGAGTTTTCCGGAGGTTTACAGAGATATGACTGTGGGTGGGTTATGTAGGTTGGGGAAGGATGGGTAGGGGGAGTGTTAGTTTTCGAGGAAAGTTAGGGAGGGACGTCTTAGTGGGGTAGAGGTTGTGTGGGGAGGGTAGTGATAGTTTTTATTTTTTTTTATTTAAAAACTTACAATTTTTATACTACAATACACCAAGTAGTCACCTTACTACAAGTAAGGTCATAACAAAAAATATAACAAAACAACAGTAAGCATAAACCCCACACAAGAATGTCATAATAACACCAAAAACCTAACTACCTATAACAACGAAACTTCAAAATAAAAACATTAAACACAAACAAAACCTTTAAAAACTCCATAAAAAAAGGTAACCTTTATACCAATCTTAATGATGCTTACAAAGCGTTGTCAATACAACATTAAACTGAGATATAAATGCAACATACAATACTAAAATATAGCGTTACATAACTCCTAACCTCCCCACAATACTAAAACAAACTTAAACCACACAAATATGTAAGTAACCAAAAAAATGTAATTTTTTTTTTTTTTTACAAAATACATCTCACAAATAAAACATCCTAAGCATTCCAAATGAAAGTAACAAAACAAACAGTGATTATGGATCCTATAAGATCTGCAAAGCAATTTACACATAGTACAACAAAACATATATAAGATCCTATCCAACATGTATACACACACAAAAAACAAAAAACAAAAAAAAAAAAAAATACCTAACTGAAACAAAACATAGAAACCCCAAAAGGGTTTTAAAAACAGACGATGAAAACCCCAAACCTACAACTAAAAACCCCAGATAATGTGACCCAACAATAA
>WNWK01049790.1:0-13085 GCA_009830355.1 Cherax destructor
GTTGGGTCTTATAGATGAGGTGAATCATAGAATTGATGAGGGAAAAAGGGTGAGTGGAGCACTTGAGTCTGTGGAGACAAAGAACTTTGTCCATGGAAGTAAAGAAGGGAATGTATGAGAGTATAGTTATACCAACACTCTTATATGGGTGTGAAGTATGGGTGATGAATGTTGCAACGAGGAGAAGGCTGGAGGCAGTGGAGATGTCATGTCTGAGGTCAATGTGTGGTGTGAATATAATGCAGAGAATTCGGAGTTTGGAAATTAGGAGGAGGTGCGGGATTACCAAAACTATTATCCAGAGAGCTGAGGAGGGGTTGTTGAGGTGGTTCGGACATGTAGAGAGACTGGAACGAGACCGAGTGACTTCGAGAGTGTATAAATCTGTAGTGGAGGGAAGGCGGGGTAGAGGTCGGCCTAGGAAAGGTTGGAGGGAGGGGGTAAAGGAAGTTTTGTGTGCGAGGGCTTGGACTTCCAGCAAGCATGTGTGAGCGTATTTGATAGGAGTGAATGGAGACAAATGGTTTTTAATACTTGACGTGCTGTTGGAGTGTGAGCAAAGTAACATTTATGAAGGGATTCAGGGAAACTGGCAGGCCGGACTTGAGTCCTGGAGATGGGAAGTACAGTGTCTGCACTTTGAAGGAGGGGTGTTAATGTTGCAGTTTTATAACTGTAGTGTAAAGCACCCCTCTGGCAAGACAGTGATGGAGTGAATGATGATGAAAGTTTTTCTTTTTCGGGCCACCCTGCCTTGGTGGGAATCGGCCGATGTGTTAATAAAAAAAAAAAATAAAAAAAAAAAAATTTTATGTTCTGATAATTACAATTTATAGTAGTTCTTTGTTCTAAGACTAATATTAGATACTGAAATTGTATTCAAATTGTCACACTCTGACAGGTGGTCATTTACACCTGCCTTGGTCATTTACTATTGTCTAGGAATATATTCAAAGTATTTATAGGTCCCAGCAATCTTTTGAATATGTGGGAGTATATAATAATAATAATAATAATAATAATAATAATAATAATAATAATAATAATAATAATATGAATAATAATAATATGAATAATAATAAGAATAATGAAAATAATAAGAATAAGAATAATAAGTTCCCTTGAAGCATGATGTAAGACAAGTCATTCCACTGCTGACAGTGATAAGATAAGATATTTGGTGACATTTGATGAGCGTACGCGAGGGTGCAGTGATAAGATAAGATAAGGGGTGATATTTGATGAGCATCCCCTTCTGTTTTCACTGTTACACAAATGTATCTGTCCGCCAAGTTTTCTGTCTATCTGTGTCTGTCAAGGTCTGTCTATCTGTCTGTCTGTCAAGCTGTTTGTCTGTCAAGCTCTCTATCTGTCAAGCTCTCTGTCTATCTGTCTGTCCGTCTAGCATCTAGCTCTCCCATCTCGGAGAGATCCACTCCTGAACCAACACGTCTGGTTCCTGAGCAAGTGTAAATACGTATTTGCCAGTCATATTTACACATTATCTCTACAAGCACTTTGTCTGGATTTTTTGGGTTATCCTAGGAAATTTACACTATGTATAATTGTATTTGTGTACCTGTGAGACAGAGATAGACAGTCAGATAGAGATAGACAGAGACAGACAGACAAAAATAGACAGGCATAGGTTATAAGACATTCGGAAAGGATGTTGCACAAATGTTGCACATGGGTTATTATCAAGGTTTTTGATATTTCCTCGACCACTTATGGCCATATCCACCTCAGAGCCACTAAACTCGGGGTCAACATCACTTTCCACTTAAAATGGGAGAGTTAATACTACATGACATCAGTGAATCCCATGTGTTTGCCGCGCTGTTTGCTCTAGCTGGCGCTCAATTAAACTGGTCCTCCCACAAGGTACTAAGTGGTCCCAGATTTTTTTAATACAGCTGACCAGGCATCTCAGGCAAATCGTGCCAAATTTGGAGGCAGGAAAAATAAAACGTAAATATACGTTTGGGGCAGTAGTGGTACTAACGTATATATACGTTTGGACCGTTTACGGGTTAAGAGATGCAGTGTCGCCAAGGCTAATTTGTGTGTGATGTGGAAGTCTAACAATAAGGCATGGGTCACTAGGGAAATTTTCCTTGATTGGTTCCATGAAGTGTGAAGAAATATCTTGAGGAAAATAATTTGGGCCTCAAGTGCCTCCTGATAATGGACAGTGCTCCCTGTCATCCTCCAGACTTGGAAGAGCAAATTGTGGAGGAATACAATTATGTTGAATACAATTTAAGTTCATCAAAGTGAAGTTCTTGCCCCCTAATACTACTACTCTCCTCTAGCCCATGGACCAGCAGGTCATTTGCAACTTTAAACAACTCTACACCAAAGCAATGTTTCAAAAGTGCTTTGATGTGACCGTAGACATGAATATGACCCTAAAAGACTTTTGGAAAGATCATTTCCATATCCTGCATTGTGTAAACCTTATAGGTAAGGCTTGGGAGGGAGTGACTACCAGGACTTTGAACTCTGCCTGGAGAAAATTGTGGCCAGACTGTGTCCTAGAGAGGTATTTTGAAGGTTTTGGGGCTGAGCCTCAGAACCCTGAGCCTGAGCCTGTTGTGCAAGAAATTGTGGAACTGGGCAAGTCCATGGGGTTGAATGTTTGTACCGAGGATGTGGAACAGTTGGTGGAGGAGGACAATGAAGAGATAACCACTGAAGATCTGCAAGAGCTTCAACAGCAACAACAGACCACAGTTCAGGAAAATGGTCCAGGGGAGGAGGAGGAGGAACAGAGATGGAGGAAGGTGCCTTCTTCAAGGATTAGGGAGATCTGTGCCAAATGGGCTGATGTGCAAGGCTTTATGGATGATTACCCTAACCAAGCTGTTGCAGGGCATGTTGGCCACATGTACAATGACAATGTGGTGTCCCATTTCAGGGATGTTTTAAAGAAAAGCCAGACACAGCTCCTGGACAGATTTTTTGTGAGAGAAAGTTCCAGTGACTCTCAACCTGGTCCTAGTGGCATTAAAAGAAAAAGGCCAGTAACCCCAGAAAAGAACTTGCCACCTACAGTGTTAATGAAAGGGGATTCTCCTTCCAAACACTAGCATACTACTCCATCTTTTCCCCTCCTCCCATCTTCCACACATCAACAACTCTTCAATAAATGTAAGTGACATGTTATTGTACTATTATTTCTTTATTTCTCATTGTTTTGTGTGTAATTTAATGTCTATATGTTATAAAAAAATATTTTATTTTAATACTTTTGGGTGTCTGGAACGGATTAATTTTATTTATATTATTTCTTATGGGAAAATAGATTCGGAGTTAGTTATATTCGGTGTTCATTAAGCCCTCTGGAACGGATTAATCACGAGAACCAGGGGCTCACTGTAATTACTGTACAGTCTCTCCTCACTTAACGATGTACTCGTTTACCCACAACTCGGAGTTACAACGGGCTCTGACGAGTAAAAAAAAAATAATATTTATGCCGTATGAGAACTTGGGTCACGCATCTCAATCTCCTTCTTACAGCCACTCGGTACACTAGCTTTTAAAGTATCCAAGACTACATATTTGAACTTGTGTACCCCATAGTAGAAGATAGAGGTGCAGCAGCACTTGTATAGGTTTCGTAGCATACATTTGAAGCACTCCAAAGCGATTGTTATTATTACAAGAAATCGATCTTTTTCTTTATTTACAAATACAAATACAAATATTTTATTTCATTGCTAGTTTACATAGGTTATGTTATTACAATCATAAATTGAAGTGCAAGGAGAGCCACTGGCATGCCATGGCATTAGGGGCAGCTTATAGACTATGAACATAATATTAGACAAATTGAGTGAGTTTGTATTATTAGATCATTCATATTACAATATGATGATAATACATTGTTGCATGGTTACATGGTTACATTGTTACATGGTTACATTGTTACATGGTTACAATATAGTAAAAATAGAAATTATTTTATAGGAAAATAACATTGAGCATTTTTGAAAGTAATTTACAATATGAGTATTTAGTTTATATTTTATAGGAAAATAACATTGAGCATTTTTTAAAGTAATTTACTGTATGATTATTTAGTTTAGGGTGAGTAGGTGGTTTTTGAGTAGAATCTTAAATTGATTTTCAGACAAGGTTATTTTAGTATTTACTGGTAATGAATTCCAGATTCTGGGGCCCTTTATGTGCATAAAATTCTTACATAGTTTGATATGGACACGGGGTATATCAAAAAGTGATCTGTGTCTAGTGTTGTGGTCATGGGTCCTATTAAGGTTGGTGAGGAGAATTTTGAGCGGAGGGTTTATATTTGAATTTGAGTTCTATGTATGTAGTAGGCACAAGAATAAGTGTGAATGTTCTTTATGGTGAGTAGTTTTAGGCTTTTGAATATTGGTGGAGTATGCTGTCTAGAGTGGGAATTTGTTATCATTCTGACTGCAGCCTTTTGCTAGGTTATGAGTGGTCTAAGGTGAGTTATTGTTGTTGATCCCCATGCACGGATTCCATAGGTGAGATATGGGTAGATGAGTGAGTGATATAGTGCAAGGAGAGCTAATTGAGGCACATAGTAGCGTATCTTTGATAATATGCCTACTGTCTTTGAGATTTTCTTGGAAATTTGTTGTATGTGTGTTTGGAATTTAAGGCTACTGTCAATGTGGATTCCCAGGAATTTTCGCTCTGTGAGTCTTGTGATGGGTGAACCATTGAGCGTTATGTTAAGTGGAACATTTGTGGCTCTGTTTCCAAACTGTATGAAGTAGGTCTTGTCAGTATTTAGAGTAAGTTTATTAGTCGTCATCCATGTTGAAATTTTCTGTAATTCGGCATTAACAGTATTGGCCAGTATGACTGGCCAATACTACAGTTTTATAACTGTAGTGTAAAGCACCCCTCTGGCAAGACAGTGATGGAGTGAATGATGATGAAAGTTTTTCTTTTTCGGGCCACTCTGCCTTGGTGGGAATCGGCCGATGTGTTAATTAAAAAAAAAAAAAAATAGACATACGTTGTGTCATCTGCAAATAATATGGGTTTGAGTAGTTGTGATACATTCGGTAGGAATAGGAGTGGACCCAGTACACTTCCTTGAGGGACTCCGACTGTAATTTGTTGTGTGGAAGAGTTCGCTCCATTTGTGTACACGTATTGGCTTCTATTACTGAGGTATGACTTTAGGTAGTTGAGCAAGTGCCCTCTTATACCATAGTGTGCTAATTTTGTGAGCAGTAAATCATGGTCGACTGTATCAAAAGCTTTGCGTAGATCAATGAAGATTCCCAGTGAGACTTCTTTTTTCTCAAGTGCGGTGTATATTTACTCTAGCATGTGCATAATGGCATCATTTGTGCTTTTGTTGGTCCTGAATCCAAACTGACAGGGGTTGAGTACATTGTATGAGACGAGGTAGGAATAGATCTGTCTATGAATTAATTTTTCAAAGATTTTAGAGAGCAGTGGTAAATTAGATATTGGTCTATAATTATTCAAGTCTGTTTGATCACCTCCTTTGTGGATCGGGGTGACCCTTGCTATTTTGAGAATTGAAGGGAAGGTAGAGGTTTCAATGGATTTATTGAAGAGTGTTGCAATAATTGGTGACAGTATCTGTGAAGCTTTTTTGTACATAAAAGGTGGTAAGCTGTTTATGTCTCCTGCCTAGTTTTTAAGGGTGTTGATTATGAGCAAGACTTCTATTGGGTTGGTAGGAGCTAGGAATAGTGTATTTGGGTAGGTGTTGGCGAGGTAGTCTGTTGGACGGGTGTTCGAGCTTGGGATTTTACTCGCTAGATTCTTTCCTATGGTGGAGAAGAAAACATTAATTCTGTTTGCTGTCTCAGTTGGTGAGAGTAGGGGGTTCAACTGTTTTTGATAATTTGATGGTATTGTTCTTGGATATCTTTTTATTTCCTAGAATTGCAGATAGGGTTTTCCAGGTCTTTTTCATATCACCTTTTATGTTATGTAGTCTATTCACATAATACAATTTTTTTGACCTTATCAGGCTGGTGAGGGTTGATGAGTAGCGTTTAGATTGTTCTCTGGTTATTAGACCCCTCTGTATTGTTTTTCATATTGGTGCCTTTTGTTAATGGATTTAAGGATGCTGGATGTTAGCCAGGGATTGTTGAGTCTCTTAGCTGTGATCTGTTTAGTCTTTTTAGGGCAATGTTTGTTATAGAGTTTTTTAACCCTTAAACGGTCCAAACGTATATATATACGTTCTTACCGCTACTGCCCCAAACATATATTTACGTTTTATTTTTCATTCCTTCAAAATTGGCGCAATAGGCCTGAGTCGCCTAGGCATGAGAGAATGGGTCTGCGCACTCAGTGTGCGCCGGATTAAAAAAATCCTGGACGCCTGGGTACCGCATGGTAGCACCAGTTACATTCAGCTCCATCTTGGGTCACCATCATGGCACATCCTCGTGATTCACTCACGCCTCGTCGTATTAACACTCTACTATTCGAGGAAAGTGATATACAACATGAGATTAGTGGATTTGACACCGATGTGGCCACTAATAATCAAGGAATTAGTGAAAGTATCGACGATAACCCAGATGACCCTCAGCCCATCACCTCTGGGGTGGCCACTGTGGCCACACAGACCCTGGGCCAAGCACCTCTGGGGTAGCCAGTGTGGCCACACCAGACCTTAGGCCAAGCACTTCTGTGGTGGCCAGTGTGGCCACACAAGACCCTGGGCCAAGCACCTCTGGAGTGGCGAAAGTTACCCATAGGCAACTACGCAAGAGGAAACTATCATTTTCCCGGTGTTTTAGTGATAGTGAAAGTGATGTAAGTGACGATGAGATTGAATTTATGCCATTGGATGATTCGTCTAGTGATAGTGATGTTCATTATTCATCTGTGAAGTGTACTTTTAGGCATATTGGCCTACGTTCAGGCAGTGTGCCATATGCAGTCCCCAAGGGTCGTGGCAGGTCACGATCCAAAACCCCAGCCATTGATAATGATAGTGATCATGAAGGTGAATATGCGGGGATGGAGGAAGAAGTGGTGGGAGGCATGTTGCCTGGAGCACATGGTGCGGTGGGTGGACAGACAAAGGACTCCCGGCACCCCCTCAGCCATGTGCTGCCTCCACTCCTGTCCCCCCACCTGCTCCCCCACACCCCATGCCACAAGTCCACTCTGCACCATGTGACCATGATTGGAACTGAACTCAAAGTGTATTCGTGCCACAGCCTTTTGATTTTGATGCGAGTGGAAGTGGCATCCTGCCAGAATGTCCCATAACAAATGAGTCTACAGAGTTAGACTTTTTCCAGTTATACTTTGATGAGCCTGTAATGAACTTGATAGTGACCCGCTATATCATGGACAACACAGCAGAGGTTGAGGAAGCGTCACGGCTGCGCAGGTGGAAAGATACAACAGTGGCTGAAATGTATTTATTCCTTGCCACTGTCATGCTTATGCCACATACCTATAAGAACAATATATGTAACTACTGGTCCACAGACAACTTTATCAGTACTACTATCTTTCGTGATCTCCTTCCCTGCAACAGATTCATTATGTTGCTATGAATGTTGCACTTCTCAGACAGGAATATGCCCAACAGATATGACCTTCTATACAAAATCCGGGAAGTGTTTATGTACCTGAAGCAGAAATTCAGTGCCTACTTTTATCCCTTCAAGAACATTGTTGTTGACGAGTCCTTGATTCTATTCAAGGGACGCCTGTCATTCAAGCAATATATACCGAGTAAACGTAATTGCTTTGGTATAAAACTTTTTGTTATGTGCGACTGTGAGACAGGTCTTGTGTTAGATGTCATTGTATACACCGGGAGAAACACACTCGACGATACTAGGCGCATGTTGGGCATTTCTGGTGATGTTGTTTGCAGGATGATGGAACCATACCTTGGCAAGGGCCATACATTGTACACAGACAACTGGTATACAAGCCCTATGCTCGCTGATTTCCTACGTGTGAACAATACCGATATATGTGGAACAGTGAGAAGGAATAGAAAACATATGCCAAGGTTCAGTGGAAGTGTTGACAGTGCAGTGCAAGCATTTCATGCCAATGACATCATGGCACTGACGTGGCATGACAAACGGGACGTGACATTTCTGTCAACCATCCACAGAAACGAAATGGTACAAACAGACAAAGTGAACAGGGACACCAATGAACGTATTGTCAAGCCAGCTGTTCTTGTCGACTATACGAACAATATGCGACTAGTTGATAAGTGTGACATGATGATAGGGTTCGTTGACTGTGTGTGTAGGAGTCGCAAGTGGTATATAAAATTGTTTTTCCACCTTGTAGACATTGCAGTGATCAATGCATTCAATATGTATGAAATAAAGACTGGAAAACGACAACATTTTGCAGAATTCTCCCTGAATATCGTAAAACAGATAGCAAAAAAGTATGGTACCACACCTGTACCTGCCCCTCAACAGCGACTTGTCCCCCAACCACAACCACAGCCAGTGGGGAAAGTGCCAGACTGAATCATTCCTAACTGTCACTACCTGGTACCTATACCACCTACCCCAAAGAAGAAGCATTCCCAGAAGAAGCGTGTTGTGTGCTACCACCACAAAATGACCCCAACAGCGGAAGGACACACGATTCATATGTCAGCAGTGTGGGGTGGCACTCTGTATGAATCCATGCTTCATGGAGTATCATACAATTGTGGAATTCTAGAAACATATGTGGGACATGTAAATACTTGTATATAGTTGTAGGTAATAGAATGTGATTCAGCCAGGTGTGCAAAATCACCTGTCAGTGTGTACATGTGTGTTTGTGTCAGTATGATAATAATTTTGTATATAATATTGGTGTATAAACAACAATTGACACTGAAATCAAAAGATTTACTATAATACATAGTTATCATACAATAAAAACCATGAATAAAAAAAAAATGGAAGAAACGGTAAATATGTAGATTTTCTGCAAGCGGCAGTGCTCCATGTTGCCATCAGGTGATCGCCAAGTGCCAACTTCGCGGCCTCATATCTCGGTAAGTACTGACCCTAAAATTTTTCTTTTTATACTATTACACTTAGAAAATTGTGCTCTTTATTTCTATAAAAAAATCATTTTTTTTTCAAAATACAGTGGTACCTCGAGTTACGATGGTCCCCAAAATCGCCCTTTTATGTAAGTTTATTTTTTTAAATGCTTTTGTAAGTATATTTTTGGGGGTGTAAAAGGACTAGTCTATTTTACATTATTCCTTATGGGGATAAATTTGTTTGGTAATGGCACTTGAACAGCATTCTCGAACGAAAAATATCGTAACTCGAGGTACCACTGTATTCAGGGCAGTAGCGGGAAGAGCGTTTAACCCTTTGAGGGTTTCGGCCATACTAGTACGGCTTATGCCCCAGGGTTTTCGCCATACTAGTACGCCTAAATTCTAGCGCCCTCAAATCAAGCAGAAACAGGCTGTTAGGCCTAGATGTGAGAGAATGGGTCTGTGCGGTCAGTGTGCGTAGTATAAAAAAAATCCTGCACCACACAGTGCATAATGAGGAAAAAAAATCACTGACCGTGTTTTTGGTTTAAAACAGCGACTTTGCAGTCTATTTTCGTATGGTATTTATGCTTGTATTCTCGTTTTCTTGGTCTCATTTGACAGAATTGATGATATATTACAGAAATAGAGATAATTTTGACTGGTTTCACGATGACAAGTACTTTGAAACTGAGCGCAAAGTAGCAAAAATGTTCGATTTTTCCTAATGTTCAAGAGTAAACAAATCATGCGATGCGTCCAATACACATCAAATGGGTATGTGCCAGGAATGTCTGCTTTGTTTATTCTGGGCTCTATTTTGAAACTGGCATCGTTTGAAATTTGTGTGAAATTGGCCATTTTGCCATTTTCTGACCACTATTTTGGGTAGTTGACATTGATAAATAGGTGTTTTCTTGTACTCAATCGATAGAAGAAATGGAGTTCTAGCAAAATAGCTATAATTTTAGTAGACTGAAACATGGGAATTTGCTGAAAATAGGGCTCAAAGTGGGGGAAATCGCTGATGTGTAAAGAGCATGGCTAACGCTAACTTCGCGGAAGCATGATTTTGTTAGTTTTTCCATCAAATTTCATAATTTTGGTGGTGTTATGGCCGGAAAAAGATTCTCTATAATTTCATAAGAAAAAATCATTTTTTTTTTCCGAAAAATTTGTGACCCTGAGTACGAGTTTTGGAGAGGGCCTTGCGACCCTCAAATAATAATAATAATAATAATAAATAATAATAATAATAATACTTTATTTAGACATGATACATAGTTGGGTAGACATGATACATAGGTATTAATGAGATGTACATGCCAAAAGCCCCTAATATGCTGTGCATTGCGGGCATTCTTAGGACTATTTAATTGTAGACTACATGGTAAAAAATTATGGTTGATAATTTATAAAATAAGTATAATTGTGTATCTAAGTTATAAAGTTTGAATATAAGTTGAACATATCAATTAATTGTAGCAATGCAACTAATTGAGTGAGATAACAATTTAAAACAATTAATTGCATTGCAGTTACAGTTTACGTGGTCATTATAATGTAAATGTTATAGAAACAGTTAGCTTAGTATGTATTATTCATAATAGCTTTTTACATTTAAGTGATTAATCAGGTTTTTACATATAAGTGATTATTCTACTTTGTTGGGAATGTTTGATATTGAGCATTTAGGTTTGGATGAGAAGGTGTTTTTTTAGGGTTAAGGGTTAATATAATTATTATTATCACCTCACATACCTTGTTCACTGAGTTTAATCATTTCTTAATTAAGCTGCCATGGGAGAGACAGAATGTAAACACACAGACGAACACACCAGCTGATCCCTTTACTGTGAATTTCTTTTGTACTTCTTCCATTTTCCTCTTCCAAGTGCTTCTGCACTTATAACTCTATCTTGTACTATGGGGTGCACAATAGACGTGCAGCAGCACTTGGAAGAGTAAAAACAAGAGGAAAATGGAAGAAGTACAATGGAAATAAGTCACTATGTCTGACTTTTTTGGGTTATCCTGGGTTCTTTACACATATGCTGCTATGTATGATAATCTATGTAACTGTATTTGTGTATACCTGAATAAACTTACTTACTTACTTAAAGTACACAGTAATCTTTACAGAGAAATAAAAAATCTTAATCTTAAGGGATCAGCTGGTGTTCTTCTGTGTGTTGACATTTTGTCTTGTGGCAGCTTAAGAAATTATTATACTCAGTGAACAAGGTATGTCGATGGTGATAATAATAATAATAAAATATAATTAATAATCACTCTGGGGCACTGTAAATGTCATTCGTATTTCGTATAGGTTTTGTAGCTGACATTAAGCACTCCAGAGCGATTATTATTATTATTATCGTTATTATAATTATTAATTTTTATTATTGTCTATAAATATCTATAAATATATTGAACAACCACGGTGACATGTTCAATATATTTATAGATGGGGTTGTAAGAGAAGTGAATGCGAGGGTCTTGGCAAGAGGTGTGGGGTTGAAAGATAAAGAATTAAATACAAAGTGGGAGTTGTCACAGTTGCTTTTTGCTGATGACACTGTGCTTTTGGGAGATTCTGGAGAGAAGTTGCAGAGGTTGGTGGATGAATTTGGTAGGGTGTGTAAAAGAAGAAAATTGAAAGTGAATATAGGAAAGAGTAAGGTGATGAGGATAACAAAAAGATTAGGTGACGAAAGACTGGATATCAGATTGGAGGGAGAGAGTATGGAGGAGGTGAATGTATTCAGATATTTGGGAGTGGACATGTCAGCAGATGGGTCTATGAAAGATGAGGTGAATCATAGAATTGATGAGGGAAAAAGTTTGAGTGGAGCACTTCGAGTCTGTGGAGACAAAGAACTTTGTCCATGGAAGTAAAGAAGGGAATGTATGAGAGTATAGTTATACCAACACTCTTATATGGGTGTGAAGCATGGGTGATGAATGTTGCAACGAGGAGAAGGCTGTGGCAGTGGAGATGTCATGTCGAGGTCAATTTTGGGGTGAATATAATGCAGAGACGAGTTTGGAAATTGGGGAGGTGCAGGATTCCAAAAACTATTATCCAGAGAGCTGAGGAGGGGTTGTTGAGGTGGTTGGGCATGTAGAAGAAAGGAAAGGGAAAAAAAACTTGGGGTGTATAAATCTGTAGTGGGGAAAGGGGGGAGGGGTCGGCCTAGGAAGGGTTTGGGGGGAGGGGAAAAGGGGTTTTTTGGGAGGGGCTTGGGCCCGAAGCTTTTGGCGTTTGATAGGGAATGGGGACAAAAGGTTTTTAAAACTTGACGTGCTGTTGGAGGGGCAAAGAAATTTTTGAAGGGGTTCAGGGAAACCGGGACCCGACTTGAGTCCGGAGATGGGAAACAGTTCTGCACCTGAAGGAGGGGGTTAATGTTGCAGTTTTTAACTGTAGTAAAAAACCCCTCTCAAGACATGATGGGTGAATGATGATGAAAATTTTTCTTTTTTTGCCCCCCGCCGGTGGGGAAACGCCGATGTGTTAAAAAAAATAATTTTCAAGTTGGGAGCTGTATAAGCCGATTTAAAAATTTTGAGGAGTATTTTTCGGGAAAGTTGTTTTTTCTTTGGATCATTTATTGTAATTTCAGCAATGATGTATTAAGTATCTGGTAATATATTGTTAGAGTGGCATTTTATGGTTGTTTTGCAGGTTTATGGGGTTCAGTGGCAGGTGGTGATGACTGGTGCGTTGCAGGTGAGGCGTAGTGAACGGTTCTTTCAAGTTGTGTGCCAGACCCCGCTTACCAGGGTTCCAAGGGAGGTAAAGTATAGGGCATATTTTATTCATTTTCTGAAGTAAAAAGAAAAGCTAAACCCCCATGAATGGGAAAAATTTTAAAAGGAAAAGATCTATATATTTCGCCTCAGTCCGACCCTTGCCATTGTTAACCCAAACTTAAAGTAAATTCCGTTTACTGCCACTCCCGAATATTTTGAAAAAAAAAAAAAAAATTTTTTTTTTTAAAAGAAAGCGCATTTTATAAAGGATAGACTAAAAAAAAAATTTTTA
>WNWK01049791.1:0-13084 GCA_009830355.1 Cherax destructor
GTTGGTGGCCCTTCATCGGTGTCGGGCCCCCTCCCCTCATTGTACAATTCCCGATGGGTTCCTGGCCCGGGGCCAGGTTTGTCTGGTGCTTGCCTTCCCAGACTGTTGCTGCTGGCGGCCCACATTCCATTATTCCGGTTTGTCAGGTTGAGTTAAGCAGGTAAACATGCAGGAATGCCATCTTGACTTCAACATTATATAACACTTACACTTTAAATTTAAAAATGTCTTTGAAAATGTTGCACTTTTTCCCAAAGAAATTTCTTTAAAATTCTCAACACTTGTCAACAGGGCCACCATGGCAAGACACCTTTGATATACCTCTACCTTTGATGAGTTTCGAGGTTTTACTCCCCGGACCCCGATGGCCCGGGATCCGGGGTTTCTGAAAATGTGGGAAGGGGGAAAGGGGATGAGAGAAAAATGGCGATAAGGAAGAGATTAACGGTTCCCTGGGAATTGTTCAAGCATTTTCATGGAATAAATTTTTTTTTTCTTAAATTTATGAGAAACGTTTTATGAAGTAGCTGTAACATACCTTTGAGTATTTTCAAGGGGTTTTTCCCCGGGGGACAACCCAACCTTGATGCTTATTACCTCTCATTCGCCTCGTGAATTACTTCTGGAATTATTTCCCCTACGGAATTACTTCGAGGAATTACTTCGAGGAATTACTTCGGGGAATTACTTCGAGAATCGGTCGAGGTTCCTCGAAAACAAAATCCGATTATCTTCAAAAAAAGACAAGAGGCACCTGCAAACCTACACCCAAATTTCCCAAACCCGTCCATTAAAAATACCCCCTTTTGGGAAGTTGAAAGCCAGTCTGAGGCATTCCTCCTAGCCAGAAGAGCGTTTAAAAAGTTGCCTTCCCCTACAACTGTATGATACAACAAAATGTGCTCCAACAGCCGTTACCAGAACAGTGATTGAGCAGGATGGGTTTCTTTTTTCACTGCTGCTTCTCATTGGTTTTTATCTTCAACATTTATATTTAACTGAATTAGAAACTTGTACAGCACTCTGTATTATTCCTTTGTAGACATTGAGGTAGATAGGTTTGGGGTTACTGGGTAATATTATATATTTCTCTGATCTCATCTAGTTATTTACAATGCGTCCATTATAAAAAAATGTCTCAGAGGTCAGCCCTCCCCAAAGGCAACACTGCTTTTCTCTTTAAAATCACATCCTAGCATATTTGGTGGTGGTCCGTTTTGGGCTATTGGGACCGCTGCTTCAGCACCAGTCACAGACTAGATGGGGTGGTGACGGCCCGATCAAAGGGAAGTTTGACAATTTAGGCAATCATGCAGTTGACTAATCTATTTCAATAATTATACGACTATTTCATACTAGAAATAACGTGAAATGAACACTTTCGGTGTTTAAATAAATCCCCCGGGAAAAACAAAGGTGAGGAAATGTGTCGGTCTCCCCCCGAGATCTTCATCCCGATACAGAAAAGAGGAGTGATTTTAGTATTTATAGGAGCACATAAGGTCTTTTCCCAAACAGGATGGTATTTAAAAACCCCTTGATAACTGTTTTATTAAAAATATATTTTAAGTTTATACAATTTCAAAGACCAATTCAAGAATATAAACAATAAAAAAGACACTTTATGTAGTGTTTACCTGAGGCTTTCATTAGTGTTGCCTGGACGTGGCACTTCCTGGTGTCACTGTTGAAGTGTTTGTGCTAGAGAGAAAACCTGCACAAAGTCCTTAAAAACTACTTACACAAGAAAACCACTTTTTCCCAATCCCCTGTTTTGTGACTATTTTTATCTTTATTTTCTAACAATTTTAAATTTCCCCCCGAGTACTTCTGGGGATCATCGTTGTCTCTGACTAGGTCTCTGATTGACATCATAACCCACAGCTCGTAGGACATTATAACTCCCCCTTTTTAAACAATTTTGGGCTGCTGCTAAAGTGCTTTAAAGTAGGAAAGGAATAGTGAAATTTTTATTTATGTAGTGTACTTGCTCTTGTATATCTTTTTTTATTTCCCCCATTACCGTACCTCTCACTTTCTTGATTTCTTTTTTTCACCCTAAGTCCCCCTAACACTGACCACGTGAAAATTTATGAATAGAAAATACTTGAATAGAAAATTTAGAATTTTAGGTTTTTTTAATAGTTCTGTTATATGAAATGTAAGGAAACTTTTTTGGTACATGTCCCAATCAACAATTTTCCAGCCTTTTCAGGTTTGCTAATATACAGAAAGAAATATTGAGGGGTTTTTAAAAGCAAAAACTTTAAGCAGTACCATCACTGACGTGTTTTCATTTTTAAGTTTTGTTACGTAGCCAATAATTTTCTTGCCAATGTGATAATAATAATATCGTCCTCAAAAAAGAGCTTTCATATATGGTTCTCCTAAAATTTCTTTGCATGGCTTGACTAATTTACAACCGGTTTATATTTATATTTTCCCTCTATCTTCTTTAAAATATTGTTTTCTGTGTTCACTTGCAGTCTAAATTTATATCGGCTTCGGATTTTGTTGTGATGTCGCTAGATACTTGACCAATTTTTAAGAGTTGTTAATTAATGACGATGCAGCACTATATTTTTTTTCTTAATGTTAGACATGAGTATGAGAGAGCTTTGAATGTATTGTAAATGTTATCGTGATATCTCTGATATGGCCCATTGTACGTAACGTTCAAATATAGATTATAATCTATTTTATTCTGCTTGGTTATCAACCAGGCTCAAGTAACTTGTCACAGTCTATGGTATTCTTTTATACGTGTTTGTTGATCTAAGCTGCTTCTAGGTAGTGTTTCCCATATAAAATTGTTTCTATCATATTCCATTTTAAATTTGAGTGTGTGCCATCGTATATGAGGACATTACTAGGCTCATGATTGGGGGCTTATAGGCATTTCCTGACAGTTCTGCAGTTTCAGTGATGTCGACCATGGTTTGTCCCTGGTACTTCAACCATATTATCTGAGGACTTTACAGCTATCACATTGAGACTTTACCTTCCTTTTGATTTATGTACATTATCACAACATTTCTCTGACATAAAACAGTATATGTATCTCCCCTTTTTTTCCACAACTGCCCACTCAATACTGCCACACCGCCACCCCAAATAAATTCTTTTCCGCCTTCCTATCCATCGGATCCACATTTTAACTAGGTTATCCCGCTTAATATTCTGCATAAGATCACCCGCTGGGGTAGTATCTACAGGTGGTGGGGGAAACAGCCCTCTCTGAATACTGTCCACAAAACAACTTATAAAATCTACCTCTAGGACAGTGAAGCTAGCTAACCAGATTTCAAACAAGGTTCAGTACATCCTGGTGTGACTGGCATCTCTCTCACTATCTTGCCCACACTGAAGCTTTCTTTTTTTTTATTTTATTTACAAAGAACTAATGACTTGATTATTCAATGCTTTAAACACATTCCTTGGCTAATACTACCAAATTTATACTATCATCAGCTTGCTACCGTGTGACTAATTCACTTTCATATAAATCATAATCACAAAGGAAATAAAACTATTCAAAGTGTTTTTCACATTACGTAATCCATATCCATAATTCGTTGTTCCATCGTCCATATTAACAAATATATACAAAGGAAAAATATCACCGTCATTAATGCCACAAGCTATCCTGGTTCTTAGTTAGGAAAGCACTCTGTGGTAAGAGTGGCACCACTCTCAGTTGATTAGTAAAACACATGCAACACTAGGCATCTTTATTGACGAAAGGGTTCGAGTCTTAGCGTAAAGTAGGATTATGTAGCCAGGGTTTATATACAGTAAAGTGAATTGTAGCAGTTTGGAGATGAGGTCAATGAGCGGCCCACTAGTGGGCCCACCACTTGTTAGCAATGAGTTGTTGAATACACCCTTTTTTCCAAGAACCATGGTGCAGCCTTGTCAAACAAGTGTCATATTAAGACACATGTGACACTTGTAACCTCATCTCCAAATCTGACAAATTTAGATTTAAGAAAGTGATCATCTTGCACCTGGGATGATGGACTGATTATATCAAACTTTTCTCCACTAGAGGTCTACTGTCTTCCACCAAAGTTGTCTCCACGAGTGTAATTCATCTCTATATTCGAATGATGAAGCCTGCTGAGCCAGTAAAATGTCTCGTCAATACAGATTCTTGGATACAGACACAGATGCAGTATAATGCGATCCTTTACTGGTAACGTTTCGTCCAAGCAGCTTTTTTTTCAAGTCACGAAATAGTCCAGTGTGTGTGTTGGGAAACACCCACAAAAGATCGCATTATACTGCATTTGTGTCTATCCACTGTGTCGGTATTTTATATCATCTCTCTCCAAGATTCTTTGTGTTGCAACGCATTTTACTTATTAATTTGTCGGTATTACATATTACTTATAATATAATACCTTCTTAGTAAGAGGCCCCGACCACCTAGGCAGAAACTACTTTAGTCCCCACCAGCGTGTTAAGGTGACTCAGCGTCGAGGGAGGGAAGGGGGGTTGGAGCCACTAAAGGTAAACTAAACTGGTCTCAATGAGCACCCTTGACCTAGCTTGTCACTAGAGCAGCTTGATATATGACACTCACCCCAGTTCTTGATGTTGCTGTGACAACACTTTGCTGCCGACCTTCAATTCGTAAATTGTTACTACTAATAACGCTTTAAAATAAAAACGTTTTAACCTACTTTTGCCAAACAACCGTCAATATCAAAAGTGAAAAGCTACTTACATAGAAAATGAAATGGGTAACGAGATCTGTATATTTCAGTCTCAAGAGCCCCTCCCCCACTTGCCCTTCCCATCGACATGACTTATATTTTAATTCCAACATCTGCCGCAAAAGCTTAACCAGGATTTACTAGCAAACTACAGTGCTGCGTCTCACTGCACAGCACTACATCACCATTTTATCTTAAACTGTGAAGGTGTGATGCACCGGTGATCCGGCTGACACCCACATCCTCTTTGCAGCTGACATTAACGAAGAGGGGAAACCAAGTTTCCGTGAAGAGCAGTCAGGAAGTAGTACTGAGAGGCACCCCACATCCGCTCTCCCACACTGATGGATGGTGTCACTACCTTCCCACAGTGTGAGGCCCATGGGAAGACCTGCCACATATCCTCCACTCTAACATCTGAAGGATACCGGAAGGACATTTCGGGGGTCAACGCCCCCGCGTCACGGTCCCAGAGCAATCCTCCCACAGGATCAAGACCTGATCAACTAGGATGTTACTGATGGCCGTAAGAAGTCCAACGTATGAACCAAAGCCCGGCTGGTCAGTAACTTAATTGGTTTCTTCTTGAAGACCGCCAGAGATTTGTTCGAGATTTCCTTATGCACGGAGGGAAGGCGTTGAAGAGTCGGGGACCTCTGACACTCATCGAGTTCTCTTAGTGTACTTGCCGCACCCCTACTTTTAGTAGAGGTATTTTTGCACCGTCTGTCAAGTCCCGTCATATGGAGGCATTTCAGTGTTCAGGTTTGGAACCATTCCTTCAGGACTTTCCAGGTGTAAATGATCTACCCTTCTCGCATATGTTCAAGGGAATACAGTTAAAAGGACTTTAAACGCTCCATAGTTCACATGCGTAAGTGTATACGAACAATGGAAGTTCTTTGTACGTTTTCCAGTTCAGCAATACTGCCTGCTTTAAAGGGGCCGTATTCCAGCCTGGAGAGAACAAGTGACTCAGAGTATCATCAGTAGCTCATCTCTTGTCTTGAAAGTTCTTGTTATCCAGCTTATTATTTTTCCTTGCGGTAGCCATGACAACACTATTGTGATCCTTGAATGTGAGATCTTCCTACATCATTACTCCTAAGTCTCACACATGGGACTTCGGCTCTATTAAACGATTTGAGTGTGTTCTCTGTTCTGTTGCAGTCTTTATTTCTTCATAGCAGAACAACTGAAACTTGTCCTCGTTAATCATCATATTGTTGTACGAGGTTCACTGGTAGATTGGATTTATCCGCGTCTTCGACGGACACCACTCAAAAGATTCTGGTGTCATCAGCAAAAGATGTTAAAGTGCAATGATTTATGCCTCTGTCAGTGTCTGATATAAGAATGAGAAATAGAAGTGGGGCAAGTACTGTGCCTGTAGGAACAGAGCTTTTCACTAAGGAAACCTTCGACTTTACTCTGTTTACTACTACTCTCCGGGTTCTATCTGTTAAAAAGTTAAATATCCATCTACCCACTTTCCAGTTATTCCTTTGCATGCATTTTATAAGTAACTACACCATGATCTCCCTTGTTGAAAGCTTGTCTTCCGGAACATCCAGGACAGCATCATAATGATTTAGCAATTATGAAAAGCAGGAGCGACCTGTCCTAAACAAATGCTACCTGACTGTGCAACTGTTGTGATTCCTTGTGACTGGCAGTCTTGCATAAAAAGACCCATACAAAGATTTTGATGTGTGAAGTTAAGGCAATAATTCACACATCAAAATCTTTTCGAAGTGCTTCACTGCTTCATTTGTGACACCTACAAACCTCTAACACATGAAAAACCACGCACTCACACCTATAATTCACATATTTCTTATATTGTGAAGGTCAAAATATGTTAACAGCACGTGCGTGCACACCTCCAACACCTCCCGAACACGTCACCACATTTATTTGAGTTCATCCTCGCAAACATTCCCTTCAGAAGGAGGGGTCAGCTTCCGGAGTAAATATGATAAGGCGGAAGAGGCAAGAAATTAATGATGCCGATCAAAACAGTCTAGGAGGCGGGGCCGTAAGCTAAATCTTGACCCCTTGCAAATATGTTGAATACAACTCCAGCCAAGTGAACCGACCCTCACCCCTGCACCATCCTCAACTCACATCCCCGCCCAACACCTCCCCGACACTCCCTCAGTTCCACTATCACTGCCCCTCCCTCTCACCTAATACTCAGGAGCCACCCCACCTCACAACCCTCATTTACACTCCCTGCCTTTCCCTCCGCCGCATCCATATGTGCTCCCTACCTCCCATCAATCACTCCCAACATGGCACGCAAACAAGTAGGCTAAATTTCGGTCATTGGAAAACTAAAGGGCAATAGAAAACATGCTCACCAAGTATAAAGTGATTCAGAGACAGTGACATGGAGAAGGGCATATTAATTGACATAGGAGGGACTAAAACAAAAAAACAAAGATGGAAGTTTAACATTAACAAGTAACAGACACATTACAGTGTAAGTTATGAATCGATACAAAGAACTGGTAGGGAAAGCAAACCATACACAGATTTCAAGGTAGATATATATGCCAATAGGCTAGTAATCAACTTCGCTAGTCGATAACCGGTCGTGAAGCGGAGCCAGGTGAAGAATTTACTGCGAAACATACCGTGCTCGGCAGAGTACACCCAGTAGAGTAAGATTCCATGGCAGCAACTTTGTCCACACAAGCACTCGCTACAGCTGCTAATACACTGTTACCCTTGCCCTGCTAATACACTGCTACCCCTGCCCTGCTAATACACTGCTATCCCTGCCTCCCCGCTGCTGACAAACTTGTTCTATTCTCGAAAGTCACAATCATTCCCTGGTATCATGGAAGCCATGTAAATCGTCACTAACATTCTAACTTCTCAGGCTTTCTCAAAATAACTAAGGAATATAGAATCCAACAATTACCTAAACTGAAAATGAAGAGCACTTTCTAAACTAAGTTTATCGTTTTCTTAAAAGTTTCTTTATAACAGCAAACAGTCCATGATCCTCTGTGCCTCTGACTTGCAGTCGCCAGTGTATAATAAATATTTGTAGAGGATCACCTATTATGCCTCACCTTTACCTATGTCAACAACTATCATCGCGGGCCACCAGCAGCAACAGCCTTGTTGGACAAGCAAACACCAGACGAGCCTGGTCCAAGGCCGAGTTCTAGGGGTAGAACAACTCTCAGAACTCATCAAAGGTATCAAATGTGACATACCTGTGATCGACAACTGGTTGCAAGCGCTGCTCTGCTCTTGCCGCCCAGCCTAATGCCAGACGTCCCTCTTGAATGTTTAATCAACCACACTCTTGCTGCCGTTGATCTGGTACTTTCTAGACGACTGGACCAACTCTATCTATAAAATTTCAACCTGTCTCTAGAACAGTGGTTCTAAACCTATTTTGTGTCCCCTACTTTCCGCACTTAGTCTTCATCTGCTCGTCCACCCTTCTATCTTCATATAAAATTCAGATATGGAAAAAATAAAAAACTCTTCTTCACTTAAATAATAAAACTGAGAAATTAGTTTTCATTAACTTTATATATATTTTTTAACTGTTCAAAAATACACAATATATTCTTTACTTTAGCTCTGGTTCGCGCCCCCTCCCTGAAAATTATTCACCCCCAGGGAGGACGAGGGCCCTTTACCCAGACTCTCACTATTAAGAACCGTGGGGGAACGGGGGTGATCACGTGTGAAGCACACTGCGTCACCAGTGATCACGTGTGAAGACACTGCGTCACCAGTGATCACGTGTGAAGCACACTGCGTCACCAGTGATCACGTGGCACATGGGCACAGTGATCACGTGTGAAGACACTGCGTCACCAGTGATCACTGGTGAAGCACACTGCGTCACCAGTGACCACGTGTGAAGCACACTGCGTCACCAGTGACCACGTGTGAAGCACACTGCGTCACCAGTGATCACGTGTGAAGCACACTGCGTCACCAGTGATCACGTGTGAAGTACACTGCGTCACCAGTGATCACGTGTGAAGCACACTGCGTCACCAGTGATCACGTGAAGCACACTGCGTCACCAGTGATCACGTGTGAAGCACACTGCATCACCAGTGATCACGTGGGAAACACACTGCGTCACCAGTGATCACGTGTGAAGCACACTGCGTCACCAGTGATCACGTGTGAAGCACACTGCGTCACCAGTGATCACGTGTGAAGCACACTGCGTCACCAGTGATCACGTGTGAAGCACACTGCGTCACCAGTGATCACGTGTGAAGCACACTGCGTCACCAGTGATCACGTGTGAAGCACACTGCGTCACCAGTGATCACGTGTGAAGCACACTGCGTCACCAGTGATCACGTGTGAAGCACACTGCGTCACCAGTGATCACACCAGATACACACAACAGTATACACTACACTGGGAACTAAATATTCGCATTACTATTATAAAATGTAGAAAATATTGAACTTTACACAATAAAATTACATAAGTGTTTATTATTAATCACTCAAGACTACGTATATAAAATCCACAAACACTTTAAAACACTGTCCTTCGTGACTATCTTCCAATTCTGTCGTTTAATATTTCAAAGGCAAGTGGGGCTTTATTGGAGTGAGAAGCGTGTGTGGACTGATCCTTCCAGGTCATCTACACACCTCAATTTCTTAATTAAAAGTGTACAAGAAATTACACACATTTTAAACACACACAATATGTTAACAAGTAAACTTTATTCAAAATAATGAAAGAAGCTCTAATGGCTACTTTAAAATTCACCACTAATTTATATAAAGTAAATGATGAAGAGATTTCTGGCCTGCGCTAAGGTAACTAATGATTAACTTTAACCAATCTGGCGACAAAAGCTGCAGTATTTGTTGTGCGAGAGTGACGTGAGAAAATGTCATGGTGCCAACACACATTACATGTGTGCCACATCTGAGCACATCATGATGCGGTGTTAGCTAGCTCTGGTTGCTAGCTTACTCGCTGCTTTAAGAATTGCAGTATTTATATTTCCGCTGTGAAATACAAACTAAATAAAAATCAACTTTATGTTGAGCGAACAGCACTAAGTTGCTAAGGCAACACTTTTGAAGTAGTTATTATATAATATTTTTATATATATTTTTGAATTACCCATGCATGAAACTGGAGAATAGGAACTTTGGTGGAAATAAATCCTTTCGAGTAATTTTAAGAACATCCTTTCTGAAGTTCTCATCATACGGCAATTTTACATGCAGTTTATTTGAAGATGGTTCTGGGACACGCTACCGGGTACCGGAACAAACCTCCCTGTTGATAGTCTGATCAGTGAACCTAATAATGTTCCCTACACGTAGTCCAACGTAAACACCACACCCAGGATGGACAAGAATATATGAAATTCTCTCATGAAAACAGGTAGAAAATACCCTTGATATTATATTCCCGAATAATGATGATTTGTTACGAAATATAATGTTATCGAAAACAATAAACCCAGATCACAACCTATCAGAGTTCAGACCTGAATAAACAGCAATACACATATAGTCATGAAGGTGTATTCATCAAATTCAACTGTAACAACAATAACATCAACTGGGATCAAATAAGTGATGCCCTTCATGAAACATGTTGAAAAGATATACTGAATAACATGGATCCGACTTTAATGTCTAGAGGATCAATCCTCTAGCACTAGTAGTATGTTCAAGGCATATACCACGAAGGAAGGAGAAACGATGTAAGCTAGAAAGAGAAACTCTCTCTACAGGTAAAGATGAAAAATCACAGAATTTCTCAAGTGTGCTAGACTATCTAGAGTGCAAAAGGAAACACTGGCTAGAGAAACTAAAGATAGTAAAATTCAATTCAATGAATCATGCAGAGTCTAAATAAATTTAAAAAACAGCTTCCAGTATCGGACTCTTGCTAAAAAAAAAAATGGAACTTTCATTGACAATTTCAAAGAAATGAGTGAAATGCTTGAGTCTCAATATGACTCTGTTCAGCGAACCATTAATTATTAATTAGAGTAGAGTAAAGGCTGACAATTCGAATGAATTCATGAACAAGACTTAAAACTTTGTCACCTTCTCCAAAAATTTCCTAAATGACCCTAACCCAGCTTGACTTCGAAAAAGCCAATGACAGCATGCCCATGTACTCTCCCCCTGGCTCAGATTCGTGGAACTCTGTGTTCATCAAGAACTGCAAGAAACCTCTATCAATTTCCTTTAATATTCTATAAAGAGGACACCTACACATGGGGGTCATCTCAGCCGTTAAAACCACTGATACAGCCCCACTCCACAGAAGTGGCAAAGCAATATCAAAGAAATATATACTAATAACAATGTCAATTCACATAATAAAAATCTTCAAGAGTTTAGAGAAGCAAAATCAGAAACCCTAATCCATTAAAACAACTGAACAACCCAGGATGGGTTTAGAGCAGGTCGTTCCAACCTCTCCGGGAAAATACTGGGCCATTACATGGTCTTGAATGCTTTAGAAGACACACTACAGATGTTTGTATATACACACTTTGCCATAGCCCCCGGTATGTGCAATCATGGTGTGATGGTACAAAATGCATGCAAAAGGGGAAAAACTGGAAAAATGGGTTGGGTTTTAACTTTCTAACAAACAGAACACAGAATAATGAGAAGCCCAAAGGCCCCCGGGGTGAAAATATCTGTTCCTCTTTTCTCCTCGTCCTCGTATGAGACAGACAGGACAGTGACAAATTATAACACCAGTATCATCTTTGCAGATGATAGTGGAATTTGAACAGTAGCATCCATGGGGACATTCCAATTCCGGGATTGGATAAATTTCAAATGGCCGAAAAATTCCGTTACTCTGTCATAAAAAAACTGATGAAATAAAATCTGAAAAAAACAATAACCCAAAAAAGTTACAACTAACGTGAATGACTTAGGATTATTTCAGAGGATCCCCATTCAAGGACCCAAAAATATCGTTATCGGAACAGCGTGGAAAATGATAGGATAGATAATGAGAACCTTCAAAACAAGAGATGCCAAATAAATGGTCCTCTGAAAGTCACTTGGTTTCACTAGGTGGAATATTGTGCATATTAACAGCCCCTTTTTAAAAAGGAAATTTCAGCCCTAGAGAATACAAAGAACATTCATTACATGTAAAAATTTAAAGAAAGGACCTAAATTACCGCACTCCTTTGAATGAAGGCGAAAAAAGATCGTTATAATATACACCTGGAAAACCTAGAGGGACTGGTCCTAAATCTGCACACAGAACCCCCCTAAGAAAGCAAGAGGCTCAAAAGGCTAAAAAATACCCCAGTGAAAAAGCAGGGGTATGAAAACAAAAGAGATAACACAATAAGCATAAGAAGCTAAAAACTTTTCAACAGCCTCCCATCATACATCAGGGATCACCAACAGACCCCAGTTGTATAAAAAAGCTTTCTTAGAAGATAGGTTATAGAGGCGAAAAGACGGTACAAAAGAAGAAAACGGGGTTCCAATTGCAAAAAAAAACATGTCGCAAAAAAAGGAGATTTTAGCTGAGAGATCAGTGATATGAAACAAAAAATTAAAAATCATACCAAACAGAAAGCCCAAAGGGGAAAAATAGGCCATACGGAAAAAGAAACCCCAAATATTTTATTCATTTCAAAATCCAAGTGGGAAATACATGTGAATTAACCCTTTAAAGAGAGGAGACTCATACTGACGACGAAAGGGAAAAGAACGAAAATTTTAAACAAACAGTATGAGTCGGTGTTCAGCAATGCCTCAATGATAGCAGGGGAGGGCTAGAAACTTTTTTACCCGGGCCAGATGAAGACCAACTAACTGACATGCCAACCAAAGATTTCTTAAAATAAAGTAAAAACACCACTCCTCAGCACCCGAAAGATGCATGGACTGCCTTATTTATAAAAAAGTACAAATACCCTAGCAAGAGCCCTCATAGGTGAAATACCAGAGACCCAAGAGTGGCAAGCTCCCCTTTTCATAAATAGGGAAAGAAAAAAATTTCAAACCAGCAGCATAACTTCCCCCATTAAAAAACTTTTGAGTGATAAGACAACCGGGAAAAACCCCAAAACAGCTTGGTTTTTGAGCAGGATGATCAGTCTGTCACAGCGCTGAACCACTATGACAGAATTATGGAGGCTTTGGGAAAACAACCAAAATGCAGATTTATATCCACAGATTTGCAACTGCATTTGGAAATGTGATCATAAGGGGATTGCACCGGGAAGGTAGGCAGATGGATTTTTGGGGCCAAACACACAACACAAATAGTAGTAAACAGAGCAAAACCAGTATCAACAGGTAAAAAAAGCTCAGTTTCCCCAAAGGGGACTGTCCTGGGACCCTTTTTTT
>WNWK01049792.1:0-13083 GCA_009830355.1 Cherax destructor
AACAAAGTCCAGGGTTATATTACAGCTTTATACATCATTAGTAAGGCCTCACCTAGATTACCAGCTCAGTTCTGGTCTCCATATTACAGAATGGACATAAATTCGTTAGAAAACATTCAGCGTAGAATGACTAGAATTAATACATAGCATTAGAAATCTTCCTTACGAAGAAAGATTGAAGCCCCTAAAATTACATTCACTTGTAAGACGTAGAATGAGGAGACATGATCGAGGTATACAAGTGGAAAATGAGTATTAACAAAGGGGATATAAATAAGGTCTTGGGATATCTCTCAGAGAGAACCCGCAATAATGGATTCAAGTTAGATAAGTTTAATTTAGAAAGGATATAGGAAAGTATTGGTTTGGAAATAGGGTAGTTGATGAGTGGAACAGTCTCCCTAGTAGGGTTATTGAAGCTAGGACCTTGGGTAGTTTCAAATTTAGGTTGGATAAATTCATGAGTGAGAGGGGTTGGATTTGAGTGGGACTCGCGCATGAGTGGGTAGAATTGTCAAAGCTTATTTCTTGGGTAGCTTTGAAAATTGGGTTGAACAAATATTCTGTTAGTGGGATGGATTGTGAAGGCCCTGCCTAGTATGGGCCAACAGGCCTGCTGCAGTGTTCCTCCTTTCTTATGTTCTTATGTTCTTAAGTGTTGAACAGAAGTCCAGAGGTTATATTACAGCTTTATACATCATTAGTAAGGCCTCACCTAGATTACACAGCTCAGTTCTGGTCTCCATATTACAGAATGGACATAAATTTGTTAGAAAACATTCAGCGTAGAATGACTAAATTAATACATAGCATTAGAAATCTTACTTGAAGAAAGATTGAAGACCCTTAAATTACATTCACTTGTAAGACGTAGAATGAGGGAGACATGATCGAGGTATACAAGTGGAAAATGGGTATTAACCAAGAGGATATAAATAAGGTCTTGAGGGTATCTCCCCAAGAGAAACCCGCAATAATGAATTCAAGTTAGATAAGTTTAGATTTAGAAAGGATATAGGAAAGTATTGGTTTGGAAATAGGGTAGCTGATGAGTGGAACAGTCTGCCTAGTAGGGTTATTGAAGCTAGGACCTTGGGTAGTTTTAAATTTAGGTTGGATAAATTCATGAGTGAGAGGGTTGGATTTGAGTGGGAATTGCACATGAGTAAATAAAATTATCAAATCTTATTTCTTGGGTAGCATTGAAAGTTGGGTTGAACAAGTGTTCTGTTGGTGGGATGGAATGTGAAGGACCTGCCTAGTATGGGCCAACAGGCCTGCTGCAGTGTTCCTCCTTTCTTATGTTCTTATATTCTTATGAGTGAGAGGGTTGGATTTGAGTGGGACTCCTGCATGAGTGGGTAGAATTGTCAAAGCTTATTTCTTGGGTAGCATTGAAAATTGGGTTGAACAAATATTCTGTTAGTGGGACGGATTGTGAAGAACCTGCCTAGTATGGGCCAACAGGCCTGCTGCAGTGTTCCTCCTTTCTTATGTTCTTATGTTCAATCTTGGCGCACACAGTACCAGTGTGAAGGACAAACATGAAAGAGAACATTTAGAAGCTGGAGTAAGCGGAGAAATTTGCAACAGGCTCCTGAGTTAATAGCATGAACTAATAGGAGTGACTAACAGAATTATATCTATCGACACTGGAGGACACAAGAACCAGGGAAGGTTCCATACCAACATACAAAATACTTAAGAAGACTGATAGGTTGAACGAGACAGGGTGATTGAGAGGCAGACACTGGAACTCAGGGACACAGCTGGAAGTTAAAGACACAGATGATCCACAAGAATGTTAGGAAGTATTTCTTCAGACTTATAATGGTCTAGAAGTGGAATTATCACCACAGAAAGTGGTCTAGGCAGATTCCATACATATCTTCGTGAAGAGGTACGATAGGACATTCGAAGCGACAAATGAGTGAATATTGCAAGTAACGCATTAAGAAGTGGGGCCAGGCACTGAGACTAGACCCATTCAGCTACAAATAAATTGGTACAGGCAGATGTCTGCCAGATGAAACATCTGTACCAGCTATGCTACTCTACCTAGACAAGCAGACAACTGCCAGATGCATCAACAGTGTCAGCAACACAAGTCTTCCATCTCCCCTCCCAAAATAATTAAATAAGGAAGAACAGTAATAGGTATAGTGGAAAAACAGAGATGAGCAGGAAGGGTAAAAGAGAAGGAGGGTCTCTAAATATATATTACACCAATAGTCGTAGTGCTAGGAATAAGATGGACGAGTTGAGATTAGTTGCAAAGTACAGGTAATATTGATGTTTTGCAATAACTGAGACCTGGTTTAATATGAAAAATCGGGACTTGCCTGCAGAAAGTCACATTCAGGGTTTAAATTGTTCAAGTAGACAGAAGTATCGGGAAAGGGGTGGGGTGGCACTCTATTCCGTGATCATTTAAATTGTTGCATAAAAACGGGTATAAAGTCTGAATTAACACATACAGAGTCTGTCTGGATAGAATTTTCAGAGGGGGTGAAAAATTGATTTTAGGCGTGATTTACCGTCCTCCAAACTTAGATAGGAACAAGGAGACTACTTTGGGAGGAAATTGTTAAGGCCACAAGACACGATAACGTAGTAATTCTAGGGGACTTTAACTTTAGTCAGATTGATTGGAATTTCATGACGGGGGATTTAGAATCTAACGACTTTTAGTAGTTCAGGATTGCTTTTGAAGCAGTTTGTAACAGAACCTACAAGGGAAATAACCTACTTGACTTGGTTCTGGCAAGCAAGGAAACCCTTGTTAATAATTTAGAAATTACAGAGGAACTCGGCTCAAGCGACCACAAGTCAATTACCTTTAGCATTGAATGGATGTATGATAGTAGGGATAATTCAGTAATGGTCCCAGATTTTCGCTTAGCAGATTATAATGGACTTAGAGAACACTTATCAACTGTGGACTGGGGTGGGAAAAGAGTATCAATATGACAGTTTTCTTGACACTATACAGGCTGCCCAAAGAACATTTATCCGTATAAAGAAATTAGATCAAATAGAAATGACCCAAAATGGATGAATAATAGGCTCAAATATCTTTTAGGGCAGAAGAAAGGAATTTATAGGCGCATAAAAAGAGGTGAGGGTCATCTTATAAATCAGTATACTGACATTAAGAGGGACGTTAAAAAGGGAATAAGAAAATCTAAACGGGACTATGAAATTAAAGTTGCTAGGGATTCAAAACTAACCCAAAAAGTTTTCCAGGTTTATAGAACAAAAGTTAGGGATAAGATAGGTCCCCTTAAAAATAACTTTGGGCATCTTACTGACAAGGAGAATGATATGTGCTCTATTTTTAATAATTATTTTCTCTCGGTTTTCACACAGGAAGACATTAATAATATCCCAGTAATTAATTTTTACAGAGGCCCAGAAGAAGATAAATTATGTAATATCACAGTCACTAGCGAAATGATTATGAAACAGCTGGACCGACTGAAACAAAATACATCGCCGGGTCCTGATGAGCTTTTGCAAGGGTTCTTAAGGAATGCAAAATGGAACTCTGTGAACCAATATCTAACATTTTTAATTTATCTCTTCAAACAGGTGTAGTGTCTGATATGTGGAAGATGGCTAATGTAATTCCTATTTTTAAAGCAGGGGACAAGTCACTACCGCCCAATAAGCCTGACCTCAATTGTAGGCAAATTACTAGAGTCAATTATAGCTGATATTATTAGAAGCCATCTAGATAACCATAATTTGATTAATGATACCCAGCATGGATTCACGAGGGGCCGTTCCTGCCTATCTAATTTATTAACCTTCTTCAGTAAAGCTTTTGAGGCTGTTGATCACGATAAAGAATTCGATATTGTTTATTTAGACTTTAGTAAGGCTTTTGATAGAGTACCGCACCAGAGACTGTTAAAGAAAGTGGCAGCTCATGGCATTGGGGAAAAGTGCTGTCATGGATCGAGTCATGGCTCACCAATAGGAAGCAGAGAGTGTGCATAAGGGAATTACTAGTGATATGAGCAAATTCGCCGACGACACGAAGATAGGTAGGATAATTGATTCAAACATAGATGTCATAGAACTTCAGGAAGATTTAGACAAACTTAATTCGTGGTCAGAAAAGTGGCAGATGCAGTTCAATGTAGATAAATGCAAGGTTCTGAAGCTCGGGAGTGTCCATAACCCAAGCACTTATAAGTTAAATAACGTAGAACTTAGCCATACAGATTGCGAGAAGGACTTGGGGGTGATGGTAAGCAGCAACCTTAAACCAAGACAGCAATGCCTAAGCGTACGTAATAAGGCAAATAGATTACTGGGATTTATATCAAGAAGTGTTAGCAACAGAAGTCCAGAGGTTATATTACAGCTTTATACATCATTAGTAAGGCCTCACCTAGATTACGCAGCTCAGTTCTGGTCTCCATATTACAGAATGGACATAAATTCGTTAGAAAACATTCAGCGTAGAATGACTAAATTAATACATAGCATTAGAAATCTTCCTTACGAAGAAAGATTGAAGACCCTAAAATTACATTCACTTGTAAGACGTAGAATGAGGGAGACATGATCGAGGTATACAAGTGGAAAATGGGTATTAACAAAGGGGATATAAATAAGGTCTTGAGGATATCTCTCCAGAGAGAACCCGCAATAATGGATTCAAGTTAGATAAGTTTAGATTTAGAAAGGATATAGGAAAGTATTGGTTTGGAAATAGGGTAGTTGATGAGTGGAACAGTCTGCCTAGTAGGGTTATTGAAGCTAGGACCTTGGGTAGTTTCAAATTTAGGTTGGATAAATTCATGAGTGAGAGGGTTGGATTTGAGTGGGACTCGCATGAGTGGGTAGAATTGTCAAAGCTTATTTCTTGGGTAGCTTTGAAAATTGGGTTGAACAAATATTCTGTTAGTGGGATGGATTGTGAAGGCCCTGCCTAGTATGGGCCAACAGGCCTGCTGCAGTGTTCCTCCTTTCTTATGTTCTTATGTTCTTAAGTGTTAGCAACAGAAGTCCAGAGGTTATATTACAGCTTTATACATCATTAGTAAGGCCTCACCTAGATTACGCAGCTCAGTTCTGGTCTCCATATTACAGAATGGACATAAATTTGTTAGAAAACATTCAGCGTAGAATGACTAAATTAATACATAGCATTAGAAATCTTACTTACGAAGAAAGATTGAAGACCCTTAAATTACATTCACTTGTAAGACGTAGAATGAGGGGAGACATGATCGAGGTATACAAGTGGAAAATGGGTATTAACCAAGAGGATATAAATAAGGTCTTGAGGGTATCTCTCCAAGAGAGAACCCGCAATAATGGATTCAAGTTAGATAAGTTTAGATTTAGAAAGGATATAGGAAAGTATTGGTTTGGAAATAGGGTAGCTGATGAGTGGAACAGTCTGCCTAGTAGGGTTATTGAAGCTAGGACCTTGGGTAGTTTTAAATTTAGGTTGGATAAATTCATGAGTGAGAGGGGTTGGATTTGAGTGGGAATTGCACATGAGTAAATAAAATTATCAAATCTTATTTCTTGGGTAGCATTGAAAGTTGGGTTGAACAAGTGTTCTGTTGGTGGGATGGAATGTGAAGGACCTGCCTAGTATGGGCCAACAGGCCTGCTGCAGTGTTCCTCCTTTCTTATGTTCTTATATTCTTATGAGTGAGAGGGGTTGGATTTGAGTGGGACTCGCGCATGAGTGGGTAGAATTGTCAAAGCTTATTTCTTGGGTAGCATTGAAAATTGGGTTGAACAAATATTCTGTTAGTGGGACGGATTGTGAAGAACCTGCCTAGTATGGGCCAACAGGCCTGCTGCAGTGTTCCTCCTTTCTTATGTTCTTATGTTCAATCTTGGCGCACACAGTACCAGTGTGAAGGACAAACATGAAAGAGAACATTTAGAAGCTGGAGTAAGCGGAGAAATTTGCAACGAGGCTCCTGAGTTAATAGCATGAACTAATAGGAGTGACTAACAGAATTATATCTATCGACACTGGAGGACACAAGAACCAGGGAAGGTTCCATACCAACATACAAAATACTTAAGAAGACTGATAGGTTGAACGAGACAGGGTGATTGAGAGGCGAGACACTGGAACTCAGGGACACAGCTGGAAGTTAAAGACACAGATGATCCACAAGAATGTTAGGAAGTATTTCTTCAGACTTATAATGGTCTAGAAGTGGAATTATCACCACGAGAAAGTGGTCTAGGCAGATTCCATACATATCTTCGTGAAGAGGTACGATAGGACATTCGAAGCGACAAATGAGTGAATATTGCAAGTAACGCATTAAGAAGTGGGGCCAGGCACTGAGACTAGACCCATTCAGCTACAAATAATTGAGTACAGGCAGATGTCTGCCAGATGAAACATCTGTACCAGCTATGCTACTCTACCTAGACAAGCAGACAACTGCCAGATGCATCAACAGTGTCAGCAACACAAGTCTTCCATCTCCCCTCCCAAAATAATTAAATAAGGAAGAACAGTAATAGGTATAGTGGAAAAACAGAGATGAGCAGGAAGGGTAAAGAGAAAGGAGGGTCTCTAAATATATATTACACCAATAGTCGTAGTGCTAGGAATAAGATGGACGAGTTGAGATTAGTTGCAAGTACGGGTAATATTGATGTTTTGCAATAACTGAGACCTGGTTTAATATGAAAATCGGACTTGCCTGCCGAATGTCACATTCAGGGTTTTAAATTGTTCCAAGTAGACAGAAGTATCGGGAAAGGGGTGGGGTGGCACTCTATGTCCGTGATCATTTAAATTGTTGCATAAAAACGGGTATAAAGTCTGAATTAACACATACAGAGTCTGTCTGGATAGAATTTTCAGAGGGTGTGAAAAATTGATTTTAGGCGTGATTTACCGTCCTCCAAACTTAGATAGGGAAAAAGGGGAGACTACTTTGGGAGGAAATTGTTAAGGCCACAAGACACGATAACGTAGTAATTCTAGGGGACTTTAACTTTAGTCAGATTGATTGGAATTTCATGACAGGGAATTTAGAATCTAACGACTTTTTAGTAGTTCAGGATTGCTTTTTGAAGCAGTTTGTAACAGAACCTACAAGGGGAAATAACCTACTTGACTTGGTTCTGGCAAGCAAGGAAACCCTTGTTAATAATTTAGAAATTACAGAGGAACTCGGCTCAAGCGACCACAAGTCAATTACCTTTAGCATTGAATGGATGTATGATAGTAGGGATAATTCAGTAATGGTCCCAGATTTTCGCTTAGCAGATTATAATGGACTTAGAGAACACTTATCAACTGTGGACTGGGGTGAAGAAGAGAGGTATCAATATGACAGTTTTCTTGACACTATACAGGCTGCCCAAAGAACATTTATCCCGTATAAAGAAATTAGATCAAGTAGAAATGACCCAAAATGGATGAATAATAGGCTCAAATATCTTTAGGCAGAAGAAAGGAATTTATAGGCGCATAAAAAGAGGTGAGGGTCATCTTATAAATCAGTATACTGACATTAAGAGGGACGTTAAAAGGGAATAAGAAAATCTAAACGGGACTATGAAATTAAAGTTGCTAGGGATTCAAAAACTAACCCAAAAGTTTTTTTCCCGGTTTATAGAACAAAAGTTAGGGATAAGATAGGTCCCCTTAAAAATAACTTTGGGCATCTTACTGACAAGGAGAATGATATGTGCTCTATTTTTAATAATTATTTTCTCTCGGTTTTCACACAGGAAGACATTAATAATATCCCAGTAATTAATTTTTACAGAGGCCCAGAAGAAGATAAATTATGTAATATCACAGTCACTAGCGAAATGATTATGAAACAGCTGGACCGACTGAAACAAAATAAATCGCCGGGTCCTGATGAGCTTTTTGCAAGGGTTCTTAAGGAATGCAAAATGGAACTCTGTGAACCAATATCTAACATTTTTAATTTATCTCTTCAAACAGGTGTAGTGTCTGATATGTGGAAGATGGCTAATGTAATTCCTATTTTTAAAGCAGGGGACAATCCTACCGTCAAACTACCGCCCAATAAGCCTGACCTCAATTGTAGGCAAATTACTAGAGTCAATTATAGCTGATATTATTAGAAGCCATCTAGATAACAATAATTTGATTAATGATACCCAGCATGGATTCACGAGGGCCGTTCCTGCCTATCTAATTTATTAACCTTCTTCAGTAAAGCTTTTGAGGCTGTTGATCACGATAAAGAATTCGATATTGTTTATTTAGACTTTAGTAAGGCTTTTGATAGAGTACCGCACCAGAGACTGTTAAAGAAAGTGGCAGCTCATGGCATTGGGGAAAAGTGCTGTCATGGATCGAGTCATGGCTCACCAATAGGAAGCAGAGAGTGTGCATAAATGGGTTAAATCCGAATGGGGACTTGTAACAAGTGGTGTTCCACAGGATCAGTCTTAGGCCCATTGTTATTTATAATATATATCATGACCTTGATGAGGAATTACTAGTGATATGAGCAAATTCGCCGACGACACGAAGATAGGTAGGATAATTGATTCAAACATAGATGTCATAGAACTTCAGGAAGATTTAGACAAACTTAATTCGTGGTCAGAAAAGTGGCAGATGCAGTTCAATGTAGATAAATGCAAGGTTCTGAAGCTCGGAGTGTCCATAACCCAAGCACTTATAAGTTAAATAACGTAGAACTTAGCCATACAGATTGCGAGAAGGACTTGGGGGTGATGGTAAGCAGCAACCTTAAACCAAGACAGCAATGCCTAAGCGTACGTAATAAGGCAAATAGATTACTGGGATTTATATCAAGAAGTTGGTAAATTAGACACATATGCAACACTTGGGTATCTTTATTGAGGAAACGTTTCGCCACACAGTGGCTTCATCAGTCCATACAAAGGAGAATCGTGAAGAACAGGAGGAGTGTGAGGTTGTCAGGCCCTCAATCTTCGACGATGTTGTCAGTCCATCAATCTTGAATAGAATAACAGCATATGAGCAGAGGAACCTTATATACTGTAGACAGGAAGGTGCAGCAGTAGTAGGAGGTGTCACATTTGTTCAATGTGGAAGTAGGTCGTGCCCAAGGAATAGGCAAGCGAAGAAATCCCTGTATTAAGATACCAAGATGTTTTGCAGTGTCAGACAGGATGTGAATGAATGTTCAGAGAACCGACGAGTTATTAAAGACACATATAACCTTGGGTATCTTTATTGAGAAACGTTTCGCCACACAGTGCTTCATCAGTCCATACAAGGAAATCGTGAAGAACAGGAGGGGTGTGAGGTTGTCAGGCCCTCAATCTTCAGACGATGTTGTCAGTCCATCAATCTTGAATAGAATAACAGCATATGAGCAGAGGAACCTTATATACTGTAGACAGGGAGAGGTGCAGCAGTAGTAGGAGGTGTCACTTTGTTCAATGGGGAAGTAGGTCTTTCCCAAGGAATAGGCAAGCGAAGAAATCCCTGTATTAAGATACCAAGATGTTGCAGTGTCAGACAGGATGTGAATGAATGGTTCAGAGAAACCGACGAGTTATTAAATTGACCCCTTGAACACTTGGTATCTTTTTGGAAACGTTTCCCCACACAGTGGCTTCATCAGTCCATACAAAGGAGAATCGTGAAGAACAGGGAGGAGTGTGAGGTTGTCAGGCCCTCAATCTTCAAAACGATGTTGTCAGTCCATCAATCTTGAATGGTATGACAGCATCGTCTAAGGGTTGGGGCGGGTTTCCCACCCTTTGCCCCGATTCTCCCCATGCTGATAAAAGCCACTGTGTGGCGAAAACCTCCTCAAAAACCCAGGTGTTGTATTGTTCTAATTTCCAGCCTTTTTTTTCTTTATCTTTAATGCGGGAATTTTTCAGGGCGCTTTTCCCACATTGGAGCCCAATTTGCCACCTCTCCCACAGTATAGTTCCTAATCTGACATTAAAGATTGATGGCTAAAGGGGGAGCCGGGCCCATTTCCTGTTTTCGGTCTCCCCTTTGATGGACTGATGAAACTGCCTGTGTGGATTTCCTTAAAAAAACCCAAGTGTTGCATATGAATTTCCCAAAATTGAGTTGACAAACATCTTTTATCTTTTCGGGATTTGCTGCCGGCAGGCTCTCCGCCCTTTCTCCATTTCCCACCTCTCTGTCCGTATAAGGTTCTCTCTCATAGCCTTTATTCTATTCAATTGATGGCCCCAGCTCGTCTGGTGAGAGCCTGCCCTCTTTCCATCCCCAGATTCCCTTTTTGTGGCAAAAAGATGCAGTGTACTTGTCTAATTTACCAACTCAGCCTCTGAACCATTCATTCAAAAATCAAGAAGTGTTAGCACGAAGTCCAGAGGTTATATTACAGCTTTATACATCATTAGTAAGGCCTCACCTAGATTACCCCAGCTCAGTTCTGGTCTCCTTTACAGAATGGACATAAATTCGTTAGAAAACATTCAGCGTAGAATGACTAAATTAATACATTTGCATTAGAAATCTTCCTTACGAAGAAAGAACATAAGAACATAAGAAAGGAGGAACACTGCAGCAGGCCTGTTGGCCATACTAAACAGGTCCTTTCAATCCTCCCATAACAAAAATATTTGCTCAACCCAATTTTCAATGCTACCCAAGAAATAAGCTTTGACAATTCTACCCCCTCATGCCGAGTCCCCTCAAATCCAACCCTCTCACTCCCTGAATTTATCCAACCCAAATTTGAAACTACCCAAGGTCCCAGCTTCAATAACCCTACTAGGCAGACTTTTCCCTCATCAACTACCCTATTTCCCTAAGACCCCAAAATTACATTCACTTGTAAGACGTAGAATGAGGAGACATGATCAGGGTATACAAATGGAAAATGGGGTTTAACCAAAGGGGATATAAATAAGGTCTTGAGGATATTTTCTCCAAGAGAGAACCCGCAATAATGGATTCAAGTTAGATAAAATTTAGATTTAGAAAGGATATAGGAAAGTATTGGTTTTGGAAATAGGGTAGTTGATGAGTGGAACAGTCTGCCTAAATAGGGTTATTGAAGCTGGACCTTGGGTGTTTTTAAATTTTTGGTTGGATAAATTCATGAGTGAGGGGTTGGTTTGGGGTGGGACTCAGCAGATGGGTAGGATTTTCAAAGCTTATTTCTTGGGTAGCTTTGAAAATTGGGTTGAGCAAATATTCTGTTAGTGGGATGGATTGTGAAGGACCTGCCTAGTATGGGCCACAGGCCTGCTGCAGTGTTCCTCCTTTCTTATTTCTTATGTTAACAATAAAAATACTCTCCCTTTCCCCACATCCTCGCCAAGCCCCTGGTCAAAAAATGTTAAACATCAAATAAAATGAAGAGTTTTCACTGAAAATATATAGTAATATTTTATTCAAAGTGATAATACCTTCTAACGTTGGTAATATTCATAGGATGATCCGCTCAAAGCAGTTTAAGGTCATTTGAGCGAGGAATTCAACTGACTGAAATATCAACCTACAAAAAATAACTTTCATCTGATTTTACATGAAATAATTTAGTAAATTATGAAAGAAAATGAAAGTAAATGAAGGTTTGAATTTCTAAAGGTCTTCCTTCACCATCATCAGGAGTTCATCAATGATCTGGATAGGACAACACTGTCGCTATACAAAGGTGTGAGTTTGTATGATTCATACCACAATACTGTTTATCTTTCCTAGGTATGTAAGCATATATGACATGTAAGCATCCTAGTTATATACATGCAAACACACACACACACACACACACACACACAACACACACACACACAAAAAGACACACACACACACACACACACACACACAACACACACACACACACACACACACACACACACACAACAGACAAAAGACACACACAGACACACACACACGGGACACACACACACACAGACACACACACACACATACACACACACACACACACACACACACACAGACACACACACAACACACACACACACACACACACAAATATATATATATATATATATATATATATATATATATATATATATATATATATATATATATATATATATATATATATATATATATATTAAGTAAAAGGACACAATGAACTAATGGGCATTTTGTGGCAACGTTTCCTCCCCAGGAGCTTTCTCAAGCCGGTAACGGCTTTCTCAAACCTTACCGGCGAAAAGCTCCTGGAGGCGAAACGTTCCATAAAATTAAAGTTCATTTGTTCCACTTAACATATTTCGTAATTCTACCAATATTATTACATATATATATATATATATATATATATATATATATATATATATATATATATATATATATATATAAAAAGATCACAGTAAACAGGTGATATCAAAATATGCAAAACAACCACTATGAAAAAAATGGAAAATTTCCAAGCGTTTTCGTAACTACTCACATTATCAAGGAACTATAAAGGAAACGTGAAAAGGAGCATAAAGAGAAAAATACACCTCACAGTCACATCCACTAACAAAGACAACACCTCACAGTAGCGTAACATCTACGACTCTGTGAAAGGAACATAAGAAAGGACCTGAAACTCTTCCCAAAATTAAGATTAGTCAATTTATTTAAAAACATAAGAACATAAGAATGGAGGAACACTGCAGAAGGCCTCTGGCCCATACAAGGCAAAAACCATTAAAACCACACTACCTAAAATTTATCCTGTACTCACGACACTAATCAAACCCCCGCCCCCCCCTCCTTTTATTTGTCCATCTCTTTTTAAACCACCCAAGGTCCCAGCCTCTATCACTTTAATCGGAAAATTTTCCACCCTCTACAACTCTGTTCGAAAACCAGTACCCTTTTCCTTTCTTTAAAAACTAAATTTATCAATTTAAATCCGTTATTTCTGGTTTTTTTACTTGTTCGATATCCTCAAATATTTTATAATATCTCCTTTGTTTATGCCCATCCTCACTTTACACCTCGATTATATCTTCCTCATTCTACGTCTCTCCAGGGGAAATGGAGATTCAACCTCTAAGTCTATCTTCATACGGGAGATTTCTTATACTGTAAATCATTTTAGTCATTCTTCTTTGTTGTTCTCCCCAAGAATCTATATCCATCCT
>WNWK01049793.1:0-13083 GCA_009830355.1 Cherax destructor
CAGTCCCCTGGTTCTCCGTCCTGTATATATGTCAGTGTTTGTGTGGAACAACATCCATACCTGCGTATATGTCAGTGTTTGTATGGAACAACATCCACACCTGCGCCTCACACTCTTGTGTCTCTTGCGTCACCAAACATATGACAGGGAGGGGAAGGGAAGGTGGGGAATGGTATCTTGACACCGGTGAATCGCATTCGATCTCAGGAATCGGAGCCTTTCCCCTCCCCTCCCTCCGACATTCCTGATTGCCTCACATTCAACAGGCACTGTATGACGCACACGGCTTTGGCACTTACCCATGAACAATAATCTTCGTAACCAATTACGCTATCCTCTACACTTACCTCGGTTGCCTCATATGCCTTCACTCTACTCGCTTACCTCACTTATCTCTCTCTCCTGTTTTGCTACACTTGCTTCACTCATTAAACCTCTTCATTTCCTTTACCGTCTGTGTTCTTCGTCTTGATATCTAAATTATCATCATTAGTACTCGTATTTTTCATTATGCAAATTCCTCATTATGAAAAAACGCTGCCTACACCTACGTAAACTTTCCTTTATTAAATTCCAGACTTCACTGCCTCAACATTTTCTGAAGGAATTCGTGAGGAGGAGAGTATTGTATCACTGTGGATGAGAGAACTTGCTTTAAAAAAGTCACGTGAGCAAACACCAGGACATATTTATTAGAAAACGTTTCTCTTCTGGGTCTAGATCACTTCTAACACACTCACACACACACACACACACACACACACACACACACACACACACACACACACACACACACACACACACACTGTTAGTTTTAACCTGAAAGAATAAAAAGACACAATACGGAGACTGGTACAACACACAACCAGCTAGTAGGAGAGTGAAATTGGCTCTTCTCTTCACGCTTCTGTGTGACTAACTAATGGTCCAAGTCGAACCGAAACGTCGTCATAAGTTTCAAGGTCCCGGGGCCGAAACGTCATCATTAGTTTCAAGGTTCTAGGACCGAAACGTCTTTTAAACCAATTTGTCCGGGCTAGTTACCAAGGTTTATACCACGAGAAAACTTGTCAGAGAAATCCAGAACGGATTAATGGATGGCGAACGTTGTTTTTCTAACTTAGCAGAGTGTTGCAATAAGGTAATGCAGGTAAGACAGTGGTAGGTGAGCTACATGTGCTTGGATTGCCAGAGTGTGCTCGGCAAGGTGTCCAACCAAGGCTATACGATAAACTAGATAGACAGGCAGACAGAAAAGGTAGTGTTCCAGTGGACCAACAGGCAGGATGATCCAGTGAACCAACCTAAAACAGAACCTGGGCTAGTGTTCAACTTATGTTTCTGTTGAATATTGACGCACCGAGCACCAATTAAAATTAATTATCTTCAAAATACGCGAGTGATTCGACCTGATTTCTGGCACTGCCTTTAACTGACCTGTTTTCTGAGTTTCTCCTCACCTCTTACCATGACCTGTCTTATGGGAACCTCACAGTTCTTATTTGCTTGCGACGCGATGATGGTCCAGGATGGACTGAAACGTCGTTTAAGTTTCTTCTCGCCAAGTTATGAGCTGTGACTTGGTGCAGCCACGGCATTCTTGCTGACTCTTATGAGTTACTCATCGTGTTGTGACTTATTCATCATGTATTGCGAGTTACTCATTGTGTTTGGTGATTTATTAATTTTTGTGATTTATTCATCATCCATTGTGATTTATTCATCATTCATTGTGATTTATTCATCATCCATTGTGATTTATTCATCATTCATTGTGATTTATTCATCATTCATTGTGATTTATTCATCATCCATTGTGATTTATTCATCCTCCATTGTGATTTATTCATCATATTTTTATTTATTTATCATGTTTTGATTTAGTCATCATGTGTTATGACTTATCATGTTTTGTGACTTACTTTTGTGACTGACTCATCATTCTTGTGAGTCATCATATTTTGTGACCCATCGAATATTGTGATTTATCGTGTTTGTGACTCACCAGGTATAGTGACTTACTCATAATTGTGTGTCATTTGCATATGTGAGTTAAGTATGAAACGCAATGTTTGAGCCTAACACATCTAAAACAATGTAGATTGAGGGCTGTGACATGCCTGTGACTAATTTCTTGAGGTCTACTCTCAGCCTGGTCTGAGACCATACTTCCTTGTTGACTTCCTAATTAACCAGGCTGTTAGCAGCGGCTAGCAGGCCTACATAGCTCTAATGATGTATCTAATTCTCCTACCCATCAAAGTCATTAAGACTGTGAAGCAAAGATAAGCCGTCGTGAACGACTGTTAGTAACTGAACTTTGATGGTCATGAGAATAGACGTACCATGAAAGCTTCTGGGGCTGTGGCACAAGACACTAGGGTCACAGTTGGTGCCTCTGATACAACCATGTCACAGAAGTGCACGTTCTAAAAAAAATCATCGCATTTGTAAGCCCTGTGGCTGAGAGGTTACAATGTTGAGCCTGATATATGCGTGGACCCCGGTTCGAGTTTGCGTCCATTCTTCTACTTATTCATTGACAGTCGCTCATTATAACTTGCCGTGGGTTTATGGAATTATATATATATATATATATATATATATATATATATATATATATATATATATATATATATATATATATATATATATATATATATATATATGCATTTGCAAGCACGACCCTAATATTCAATATTTTTTTTATGTATTGCAATACATATATACGAAAAACATAAACACCTTGCCTGCGGTGTCAGCTTTATTTGTGTGGCTCAGCACAGCACCAGCCAATATGTTACATCCCGCCCAACACATCTCTCTATATATACACACAAATATGTTACATTTTTGTTAAAACATTTTGTTAAATTAAACGTTTTTTATGTAAATATTCAAAGTACACAAGTCCTTTAAACCTTGTTTATAGACAAGACAACATTGTCAAATATAAAAGATGGTAAAGATATTTATAACAGATAATAATAATTTTATTGCTATTATTTTTTTATCATCGGGTTAAAAATAATACACCTCCTGGGTTGTGTATTTTGGAGTATATGAACCAAAAGTTTTGAATTATTACATATGCTAACTCATAAGTCCTCATTATAATTAAATATTTATAGTATTTTTACCTAAAATGACACTGTACTGACAACATGTGGACATTCTTGCAATGAAATTCCTGCTGGATCAGCGAATTCATCGGCCGAGGGCAGCGATAAATGCCCTGGGCATCAGTTGACTAAGAGCACTTGTTGGAGTACAAACTGAGTGCCTGGATCACTCTATTGCTCAACCGTTATACAGCAATGTCACCTCCATGAAACCATATAAAAACTCCGAGAATTGAAACCAATAAACAAGCCACAAACAACCTCGGTAATGAACGGGTAAAGGACTGTGGGTGTAAGTGATGACCCCGGGGGTGCAGGGCAGTGTTCTCTCAGTGGTGACCCCGGGGTGCAGGGCAGTGTTCTCTCAGTGATGACCCCGGGGTGCAGGGCAGTGTTCTCTCAGTGGTGACCCCGGGGTGCAGGGCAGTGTTCTCTCAGTGGTGACCCGGGGTGCAGGGCAGTGTTCTCTCAGTGATGACCCCTGGGGGTGCAGGGCAGTGTTCTCTCAGTAGTGACCCCGGGGTGCAGGGCAGTGTTCTCTCAGTGATAACCCCGGGGTGCAGGGCAGTGTTCTCTCAGTGATGACCCTGGGGGTGCAGGGCAGTGTTCTCTCAGTGGTGACCCCGGGGTGCAGGGCAGTGTTCTCTCAGTGGTGACCCCGGGGTGCAGGGCAGTGTTCTCTCAGTGGTGACCCGGGGTGCAGGGCAGTGTTCTCTCAGTGATGACCCCGGGGTGCAGGGCAGTGTTCTCTCAGTGATAACCCCGGGGGTGCAGAGCAGTGTTCTCTCAGTGATAACCCCGGGGTGCAGGGCAGTGTTCTCTCAGTGATGACCCCTGGGGTGCAGGGCAGTGTTCTCTCAGTGATGACCCCGGGGTGCAGGGCAGTGTTCTCTCAGTGATGACCCCGGGGTGCAGGGCAGTGTTCTCTCAGTGATGACCCCGGGGTGCAGGGCAGTGTTCTCTCAGTGATGACCCTGGGGTGCAGGGCAGTGTTTTCTCAGTGATAACCCCGGGGGTGCAGGGCAGTGTTCTCTCAGTGATGACCCTGGGGTGCAGGGCAGTGTTCTCTCAGTGATGACCCCGGGGGTGCAGGGCAGTGTTCTCTCAGTGATGACCCCGGGGTGCAGGGCAGTGTTCTCTCAGTGATGACCCCTGGGGGTGCAGGGCAGTGTTCTCTCAGTGATGACCCCGGGGTGCAGGGCAGTGTTCTCTCAGTGATGACACCGGGGTGCAGGGCAGTGTTCTCTCAGTGATGACCCCGGGGGTGCAGGGCAGTGTTCTCTCAGTGATGACCCCGGGGTGCAGGGCAGTGTTCTCTCAGTGATGACCCCGGGGTGCAGGGCAGTGTTCTCTCAGTGATGACCCCGGGGTGCAGTGCAGTGTTCTCTGAGTGGTGACCCTGGGGTGCAGGGCAGTGTTCTCTCAGTGGTGACCCCGGGGTGCAGTGCAGTGTTCTCTCAGTGGTGCCCCCGGGGTGCAGTGCAGTGTTCTCTGAGTGGTGACCCCGGGGTGCAGGGCAGTGTTCTCTCAGTGATAACCCGCGGGTGCAGGGCAGTGTTCTCTCAGTGGTGACCCCGGGTGTGCAGTGCAGTGTTCTCTGAGTGGTGACCCTGGGGTGCAGGGCAGTGTTCTCTCAGTGGTGACCCCTGGGGGTGCAGGGCAGTGTTCTCTCAGTGGTGACCCCGGGGTGCAGTGCAGTGTTCTCTGAGTGTTGACCCCGGGGGTGCAGGGCAGTGTTCTCTGTGGTGACCCCGGGGTGCAGGGCAGTGTTCTCTCAACCATCAGTACACAAACATTTAACAAAATGTAAGTGAATATAACTTAATGGACAATGAACATTGTATTGCAGAAAAAATCGTATCGCTCACCATATGAACATAAGTATTTACATCTCAAACGATGAAAATACAGAAAAGTTTAGTAATACGTATTTGACGTTTAAAGGAGCTGCAGCATCCTGGTAGATCAGGTTAGAGATTAAACGACAAGCAACTAATGAGGTCGTTAGGGAAGAGCTTACGCTCAAACACAGGTGAGCTTACGTTAATTAACGAAACATCAGATAATCTGAAATATTGAACATAGTTAAAGTAAAATCTGTAATCCCATAAAACAAATTATTGTTGTCAACCACAATGCCCCCAGTCAGTGACTGTGTGACTGGAAGACGTGGTGGGGACTATGACTGGAGGACGTGGTGGTGACTATGACTGGAGGACGTGGTGGTGACTATGACTGGAGGACGTGGTGGTGACTATGACTGGAGGACGTGGTGGTGACTATGACTGGAGGACGTGGTGGTGACTACCATCAACCACGAGTACAACTAAAGTACAGAATTATATTTCCAAAACTGTAGAGTAACTAAAATTACACACAGTAGGGGAAATTACAGCGCCTGAAAAATGGCAGGCGATCAAGTTTGTTCGAGAAAGGGAAGTGTAGCTCCAATTCTTTGGATACAGAGTTCTTCACCAACATCAAGTATCCTTCACAAAAGTTAGTTTAGGTTTCCACCGCTACATCCCGTAACTCACAGTCGCATACAACAACACGATGTTAAAAAAAATCCTTCATAAGTACGTGAGATTTTTACCCTTAAAATCTTTAACTATGTCGCAATAGTTTTAAAATTTCTACTTGCAGCAGTGTGGACACCTGTATACCCACCCATCCCTCTAGAACACAAATCCGGCTAAACAATTTCTTCGAATTTTATAGGAAGAGTTACCACGGACACACACTAACAGCACGTCAAATCCCAAAAGAGCCACTTGTCTTCACTTACTCCTAAGATGCTTACACATACCTGCTGGATGGTCAGGCTCTCAGTACCTCCTCACGATCGTAGGTGTTCATAATGATTCTTAAATGCTGTAAAATGAACATGTTATCTTTAGGAGAGGACGACGTAGTCAGCGTAGATCGAAACGTCGTGTAACGTTCCCTCTTAGTGTGTGTTGTGAATTGTTTCAGCTACGGTACTGTGACTTATTGTTCCAGCTACGGTATTGTGACTTTTATTGTTCCAGCCACGGTATTGTGACTTTTATTGTTCCAGCCACGGTATTGAGACTTATTGTTCTAGCTACGGTATCTGTGACTGTTATTGTTCCAGTCACGGTATTTGTGACTTTTATTGTTCCAGCCACGGAACTGAGACTTATTGTTCCAGCCACGGTATTTGTGACTTATTGTTCCAGCCACGGTATTTGTGACTTATTGTTCCAGCCACGGTATTTGTGACTTATTGTTCCAGCCACGGTATTTGTGACTTTTGTTGTTCTAGCCACGATATTGTGACTTTTAATTGTTCCAGCCACGGTATTTGTGACTTTTATTCCTCAAAATATTAAATTACAATGCCTCTCGAACGTTCCCATAATTTATTTATATAACTGCAAATAAATCACTTAACGTTCTCAAAAAAAATCAGAAGCGATTTTGTTTTCGTTAGGAATTTACCTTCTTTTTTTTTGGGGGGAAGGGGGGTACGAGGGAAAGAATAATTTTTTTTCGCATTAAAAACTGTTGTCAGTATTTTGGCTTTCAGTCAGCAGCGACACTTGTGTGACACACAGGGACACTTGTGTGACACACAGTGACACTTGTGTGACACACAGCGACACTTGTGTGACACACAGTGACACTTGTGTGACACACAGTGACACTTGTGACACACAGTGACACTTGTGTGACACACAGTGACACTTGTGTGACACACAGTGACACTTGTGTGACACACAGTGACACTTGTGTGACACACAGTGACACTTGTGTGACACACAGTGACACACAGTGACACTTGTGTGACACACAGTGACACACAGTGACACTTGTGTGACACACAGTGACACACAGTGACACTTGTGTGACACACAGTGACACACAGTGACACTTGTGTGACACACAGTGACACACAGTGACACTTGTGTGACACACAGTGACACACAGTGACACTTGTGTGACACACAGTGACACACAGTGACACTTGTGTGACACACAGTGCTTAACGCAAGTTATTAGAACTGTAAAAGCCGATATGTTCTGCCAGCAGCCATTAATCAGACGGACCAGCCCCAAATGACAGTGAGGTGAAAAATCATCACATCAGTGCTCCATTATGTAGAGTTCTCCAGAAGGCTCGCCTTACGAGAGCTCTTCAGAGAGACTCGCCTTACGTAGAGCTTCCTTCAAAGAGAGCTCGCCTTACATAGAGCTCTTCAGAGAGAGCTCGCCTTACGTAGAGCTCTTCAGAGAGAGCTCGCCTTACGTAGAGCTCTTCAGAGAGAGCTCGCCTTACGTAGAGCTCTTCAGAGAGAACTCGCCTTACGTAGAGCTCTCCTATAGAGGCTCGAGCCTCTATTCAAGAGCTCTCCAGAGAGCTCGCTTTATTTAGAGCTCTCCAGAGAGCTCATCTTATTTAAAGCTCTCCAGAGAGCTCACCTTATGTGGATTTCCCCGGAAAGAGAGCTCACATAGAGCTCTATAAAGAAATGTTCATATTAAGCCCAGGTTCAAATGTCATACAGCTGACACGCGTCATGTGCAGCTGACCAGCGTCATGTGCAGCTGACCAGCGTCATGTGCAGCTGACCAGCGTCATGTGCAGCTGACCAGCGTCATGTGCAGCTGACCAGCGTCATGTCAGCTGACCAGCGTCATGTGCAGCTGACCAGCGTCATGTGCAGCTGACCAGCGTCATGTGCAGCTGACCAGCGTCATGTGCAGCTGACCAGCGTCATGTGCAGCTGACCAGCGTCATGTGCAGCTGACCAGCGTCATGTGCAGCTGACCAGCGTCATGTGCAGCTGACCAGCGTCATGTGCAGCTGACCAGCGTCATGTGCAGCTGACCAGCGTCATGTGCAGCTGACCAGCGTCATGTGCAGCTGACCAGCGTCATGTGCAGCTGACGTATAAATGCTTGATAAGCTTTTAAGGGAGGAAATATGTTGATATTGGAGAGCTCTTGATTCAAGGAATCTGATCTACCCTCCCCTTTGGCTAATGTATTATCTCCTACCCCTACAAGTATATCGCTTAACAACAACAATAATAATAATAATAATAATAATGCCACTGAGTGCACAATGGTATATTTGGAGTGCAGGTTGAAAGGTATATATGTAGCTAGTATAACGAGACTGGAAGTATAACACAGCTTCCTGAATTATATTTGAAGTCCCTGTGTGTGTGTGTGTGTGTGTGTGTGTGTGTGTGGTGTGTGTGTGTGTGTGTGTGTGTGTGTGTGTGTATGTGTGAACATGTGCAGTGAATGTGTGTGTATATATGCTGCTGGGTATTATGTTTATATAAATATCATAGGCTGAATTTTATTATTACTGTGATTATATATATATATATATATATTATTAATATATATATATATATATATATATATATATATATATATATATATATATATATATATATATATATATATATATATATAATCATCCAGTAAGCTTTAGTTTTTTTCACTAGCAAACAATAGCAGTTGAGTAGCTTCATGTTTTATATTAAGCTCAGTAACATGTACATGACACATTACCAGCGGCTCAACTTCTCTATTAAGGTTGACCTTCATAATCGAGATCAATTTAAACACGAGAAATATGTTTAGTTGTCTTGCTGACACTTTTACGCTCCTACACTGACTACATGTATTATTTAAATACACAGAGGTACCATATGGAAAGGTATTTCAGATTTTCATTGATACAGAATAGAGGTAATGTTATTGTTGGGTTTATTGTCTTCATATCCATCCCAGAGAGACACTTCTAGCATGAGATTATCATATAATCTTATTGAACGTCTTTCAAGAAGTGTAACTAACGATTAAGTTTCCACGAAGAATTATAAAGGCGGTACCAGGGAAAAACATTGTTCGCACTTACATTTAATTTACATTAAACCTTTTTTTCTTTCCAGATTTATTTCCGTCAGACACACACACATACAAGTGTCGTGTCTCCCTACAGAGTAGGAGGTGGGAGCGAGGCAGACGTAACCTTCCGTCACCACGGTAAGCGAGCCACTGCCTCCTCCAACACTCACACTATAAACCTACCTTTGCGCACTGCCTCACCACAGCTGTGTGTACTCACCTAATTGTGGTTGCAGGGGTCGAGACTCAGCTCCTGGCCCCCGCCTCTTCACTGACCGCTACTTTGTCCTCTCTCTCCCTGCTCCATGAGCTTTATCATACCTTGTCTTAAAACTATGTATGGTTCCTGCCTCCACTACATCACTTGCTAGACTATTCCACTTCCTTACAACTCTATGACTGAAGAAATACTTCCTAACATCCCTTTGACTCATCTGAGTCTTCAACTTCCAATTGTGACCCCTTGTTTCTGTGTCCCCTCTCTGTAACATCCTGTCTCTGTCCACCTTATCTATTCCACGCAGTATTTTGTATGTCGTTATCATGGCTACCCTAACTCTCCTGTCCTCCAGTGTCGTCAGGCCGATTTCCCTTAACCTTTCTTTATATGACATTCCCCTTAGCTCTGGAACTAGCCTTGTTGCAAACCTTTGCACTTTCTCTAATTCCTTGACGTGCTTGACCAGGTGTGGGTTCCAAACTGGTTCTGCATACTCCAATATGGGCCTGACGTACACAGTGTGCAGTGTCTTGAACGATTCCTTACTAAGGTATCGGAACGCTATTCTCAGGTTTGCCAGGCGCCCATATGCTGCAGCAGTTATCTGGTTGATGTGGGCTTCCGGAGACGTGCTTGGTGTTATACTCACCCCAAGATCTTTCTCCTTGAGTGAGGTTTACAGTCTTTGGCCACCTAGCCTATACTCTGTCTGCGGTCTTCTTTGTTAAGTCTATTTTCTTGGCTGCTTACTTTGGGCAGTAGAATGGTAGCGTAGGTGCAGAGATACGGCCGATGACTAGACTCAGTTTATTAATGGCAAGGTGTAGGTGTACACGGGAACAGAGTGTGAGGGGACTGGGAGCCAGTTAGGGTAGATCCTGGTTCAGTGAGGTAGGCCGTCGAAGTGAGGAAGAAGCATGGCTGACCAGCCCGACTTTGATAGGCCTATAGAGGGCAGCACCATAGTGCCGCGCAGTTTGAAACAGCCTCTGGATAGGCTGTTTACATCCGCTCGGCCACCTACCGCGTGTCGTCTCGACACGACAATACTGGCGGGCACGAAGGTGTAAACAAGCAAGCAAGGTTACCCAGGGGAAACTGGCTTCCGGTCACCTGACATTTACAACAGGATATTGCCGGTGCAGGCCGAAAAAAAAACTCTCCCACTTAGTCGGGGAAGAGAAAATCGGCCTGCCCGTACAGCTGGACGGAGGACAGAACAAGCCAATGCTGACACAGGAACTAGAGTCTTCTATATACAGGTTGTCCACAGGGCCAGACGTCAACTTGACTGCACATCCATGAGCGCTGTACCATCCTCACATCTGCAAACAATGACTGACAGTAGCATTTCCTAAGGTGTGACATTTAACTCAAAAGGGCGATATTGCCCTTGCCTTTATACAGGCTTTACAAGACACACTGGGTGCACATGCTCACAATAACATTATTTCCATGGAATTCATTATACTACGGGTACCCTCTAAGAATAAATTTTACATATTTACATGGTGTTGTCCACCCTGACTCCATTATTTACTAACTATACAATGTGTGCGCATTAATCCCCATTTCTGCAAGCAAACAATTAGCGTAGCTAGCGTAGGAGTCGGACAAGTCAGTAGGTATGTCAATGTCACAGAAATGTACTGCTGTCCGGGGTCTCAGGTTTACAATGATTTAATAATGAAATATATATTTTTCGTTGGATTCTGAATGATTTTTGCTATTTAAGTCAAAATTGCAAGTTTTACCTATTCGGCATGACATATATATATAATTATTGTAACCACGAACGAGTGGCACCGATCAACAACACTGCGACCAGCCAAGGACCCGAACCCATGCTGCCCTGGCATGCCCCACGGTGAGCAAAAACACATGACGCTCCAACCCACAGGATCACGCAATCCCACAAGAATGACGCACCCAGCCACTCATTCATGGTTACAATAATATAAAATACTGCTCGTTAAGCTAGTACACCAAACGGGGAGTAGAATGAAATTAATAACAAAAAAGGCACAATACCGTGACTGGAACAATACACAAATAACCCGCACATAGGGGTGTGCAAGAACTTAGTGCCATAATCTCAGAGGGGAACTTAAGTGCCGTGTGAAATAACAAAACAGAACAAAATAATTGTCAGAGGAAGGAAAGTCTCCCTGAAAATAGGGTATAGATAGATCTGTATAGTGAATATCTCAGTGGTGCCATAGTATACAGATAAGTTTATAGATGTTAAAGTGAAAACTAAGGCGGAAGTGTAGGCCTAACGAGTTTCGTGTTTGAAATCAGTTGCCAGCGGCCTCCGGGTCCTTACCACGCAAGTCTGTGTATTGATAATCTTAAACTGTTAGTATAACTGACCAAAATCTAGTGATTACATTGTTATAAAGGTTTTTCTATGAAATATGAATAGGTGCGCAATCTTGAGGAAATAAGTAAATTGTCCAGCTCGGAAAATACGATAAACAGTGTCCAGTTGTGAGTTGTCAGTGAACGATTTCAACAACATAAGTCCGTATATCATCAGTCAACCATAGTGAAAATCAGCAGTGCTGTCGTGTAGGAAGTAGAAAAACTAAACCCAGTAGAGTGAACCATAAGTGCATATAAACCCAGGTGGTAAACCAGGGTGAGGTTAACCAGGGTGCCAGAAGTAAACAGGGTGCCAGAGGTACGGCCGCCCGTCATAGTAGGAGCTGCCAGAAGGATTGGGTTTTTTTCTCCAACACACAAGTTATACTTTTGTATCATACTGATCATTATTACTCTGTTTAATCATCTTCCAGTGGTCTGTCTCTCGAAACCCAAAAAAAATCCCTACAGGATTCATTAAAAAAGTGACACTGGATCTTGTCTGATCCAAGAAATAAGGAAACCATTGACCGGATTCAAACTGGTATCCTCGACCGGATTCAATAAGTGGCCGGAGTTTTAGGGGGCCTTAACAAACAACCAAACAATAACAAAAACTTTAAGTGGTAAGATTGCCCCAAACACTTACACTTGCAAATAAAATAGATACAATACAAATAGACAGATCACCACTTCAGGAAAGCTATTAGTAGAATATACAGTAAAACAACCAACAAAATCAGTCATGAAACCCTGTGTAGTATGCAACCAAACAAACAAACGTTCCACTGGATGGATTACATGCAACTTCTGTGGTAAATGCTGCTATGCCCCTTGTGTAGGCATTCAAGAATCTACTACACGAAATATCAAACAAGGGAAGTGTTTTTGGGTATGCCCAAATGAGACCGAATTGTGGAATAAAATCACATTGATATTAAAAGATGACAACATCAAATCGGACTTCATAAAAACATGACAGCATTCTATAACAGTTGGGAAAGTAAAAAATCTGGGCCAGATGGTGCTACCGCCCCTGGTACAGATGTTGCAATGGTAGTCAGAAACTGTACGAATGGAGAAATAAATGATGGTGACCTGAAGAGGGACAGGAGCTCTAGTGACGTAAATGATGGGGAAACAGGTGTAGACAAGGACACACAAAAACTAGTGCTACAAACTAGCAATACCCCGGCGGATAGTAAACAGGGGGATGCCCTGCAAAATACTGAAGATAAATTACCAAAAACTGATAAAGGCTTCATTGTCAGCACAAGAGTTGAAGATAGAAACGAGACAGGAACACAAGCACCAATAGGGAATACAATAGGGAACACAGTCACAAAAAACCAGGGCAGACGGAAACCAGGCCTATGTGAATATTATGCTCTTGGTATCTGCAGGCATGGAAAATCTGGGAAATCAGATGGGACATGCAATTATGATCACCCCATAAAATGCCGTACCCATATGAAAACAGGAAAA
>WNWK01049794.1:0-13083 GCA_009830355.1 Cherax destructor
GGCAGCAATACATTAGCATTTGATGGATAAATGGCTCCATTTACGAGTTCCACGCAGACAGTATTCACTCTTCTCCGAAACTGTGTTGTCATCTTGCTATGAATACACCAACTGCCTTAGCACAACAAGTGAGCAGTCAGGAGCACCTGCCACAGCCAAGGCTGAGCAGCGAATTCAAACTAAATTATTACATGGAATACAATCACCTTTTTACTGAAAAACAGTTTGGTTTCCGCACTCATAGAGGGACCCCACATGCCATAAATATCATTTACGATGCTGTTGCCAGCTTGCGGAAACAAGGTGTGAAGGTTGTCGCCAATCTTCTCAGGAAAAGAATAATAGAAAAAGACTAATAACAAGAAAAATAAACACTTTATTTTAATAGAATGCAATTGAAATAATAAATACGAAAATATGATTAGAATAAACCTATATTAATCAAAATGAAAAATGAAAACAAAAAAAAGATGTATATGATTCAAAGCTAAATATTTACAGCTGTGGACGTATCACTGAAGCAATGAATCTTAAGAGAAAACTCCATGGTGGCGGTGGTAGTAGTAGTAGTGTTGTTGTTGTTGCCTCTAGTTTTACCACAAATCCGACAGTCTTCCAAAACTGTTACAATGTCACATATGATGTAAGGGACTCAGTTGAAAGTTGGCCCCTAGTGACGTCCAGTTGCCTGATGTTTATATTGTCCTGGGGTACTACTGGTGGTAACGCAGAAATCGTGTTCGTTGCTCTGTTTCTCAATTGTTGAGTACGCCGGCCACCCACTCAGCCTTGAATCCGATGATCCGAGCGGACACAGAGGAAGTGGGATCGAGCGTGGCCAGTCAAGTGATTTCAACCGGCAGCCGAAGCCTAGCATTGCACCTCTCACCGGGTGAAAAAGGGGGGTATAGCAGCAGCGAGACACTCACCCCACCTTAACCAGCAAACTACCACTCAACCATCACTCTACATACCTTCACACTTTCATCACTCCTATCTATGAACTTTTCCCTCACACTCCCCCATACCAAGACTGCTAGTCAAGGAATAGAAGTAGAAATTATGAGGTAAAAGTCCCAAAAAAAATTAAAAGTCGCATACGTACAAAAATTCTACTGACTGTCACGACTTAACCAGTCAGAGAAATAATTAGATGAACCATTGATATACACAATATGAAACTTAAAAGGCTGGAGTGCCAATGTCCACCTCAAGAGGCGACTGTTGGTTCCCTTAAAAGTTTCTAGGTATACCAATGGTTTATGATCTGTTTCCAGAATGCAATCTTTCTCCAGCAAAGAATATTGAGTTAGGAGATACTCCACCTAAGGGCCAAACATTCCTTTTCAAGGTTGGAGTATCTCTTCTGTTGGAAGTACCGGAAGCAGGGTCGTGGATAAGAGGTGTAGAAAGCCATTGACACCTGTTGCACGACCCATACTTCTTCGACACCTGCGTGTACATGTGGGGCCAGAAATAAGTCATTCTGATTTTATGCCACATCTTACGATGGGCCCAGTGTTCGATCACTGGCCGGTCATGAGCCATTTGAAGAATTGACTCGCGGCATCGGTCGGGGATGACCAGGAGGGAATAATCTACTTTACGAGAATTAAATTTAAGCACAGATTTATATAAGATCCCGTCAAGATATTCAAACTTATGTGACGAGAATCTTCCCTGGATAACTTTATTATTTATAGCATGACGATGGCAATCCCGAAGTGAAGGGCAAGTCTGCTGTAAATTGATAAAGTCATCATTGGACATAAGATCTGAGGGAATGAAAGGAGCAATAGAAGAAGCCTGAGTTTGTGTCTTTACTTTACTTGGGACAGATAGTATATGGTTGTAGGTGGCAACTTTACTGTCATCTACCGAGTGAACAGGTGATCCTGCCATCTCGATTCCGAGTGCAGTATCATCTGTTTCAACCTGTACATGACTATTACTATGAGATAAGGGAGATTTAGCAATAGAACTGACAAGGATTTTATGTACTTTAGGAGGAGACTGAGTTGCAAAACTTGCATCTATTTGAGGTAACGAAAGATCGGTCTTCCAAGAGGAATGGCACCTTTAACGTTACCTATTATTATAGAGCAAGTTGTGATGGGAGCTAGTACCGCATTAGTCCAACCTGTAAACCATTTGGACCGGATGTAACACCGCATGGTAGGAAACGTGTTTGTACGGCCCAAGTAATCTGAAAGAGTAGTGGAGGCATGAGTGGGTTTGAGGTTAGGGAACAGTTTATCAGATATGACAATACATGTGCATCCTGTGTCTCTCAATATCGTAGATACCTTAAGACCATTAACTGTTCCTGAACAGAAGGGAGCTTGTTCATTACCTTCTTTGACGCATCTACCCACCTTGTGAACTATCTTAGAAGGGCAATCGGAGCGTTTATGTCCTTTTCCACCACATACATGACAAACTGGGATAAATGATTTTTGTTCTCTCTCTACATGAGACTTAACCTTTGGTTCAGGTGAACCATTGCCCTTAGGGATCGATCCCTTCAGGTCCTTATAGGAATTATGGGCTTCCGCATACAAGTCAGCAGCCTCAGAGACTTCCGCAGCCGTAATCAGATTACGTTCTCTAATGAAGGTTCGTATTTGGTGGGGCAGAGCCGTCAGGAACTGGTCGGCAACCATGAAATCTCTAAGAGATTCATAAGTGTGATCAATTCCTGCACTGTCTATTCAAAAATCAAACAACCGAAAGAGAGTAATCTGTAACTGCTGGAAATTCTGACCGTGTTGTAATGCGGTATACCTGAAATTCTTCCTATAAGAGTTAGTTGTTTTCTGGTAGGCCTTAAGAATTGCCTTCTTCAACAGATTATAGTCACAAATGATATCATGTGACAAAGTTGCATAAATGTTCAAAGCTGTCCCTGAAAATAACATTCCCAGCCTAGTAGCCCACGAATCAAATGGCCATTCACAGAGGGAAGCCGTATTTTCAAATCTGATAATATAAGAAGTTATGTCTTCCCCCTCTGTGAAGGGTGGTATGTTGGGGGTGGGGGTATATGAAGGAGTGGGACGCTCCACTACGCCCTCATTTAATTTCTGCTGGGTAAGACCTAGTTTCCTATTCTCTAAGTCTAGACGAGCTTTCTCTACTTCACGATCTTTCTCTTTTTCTCGTTCCTCATGTTCTCTAGCTTTTGCTCTTTCCTCTAATTCTTTCTCTAGAGTGCGTGCATCATGTTCTCTAGCCTGTTGTTCTCGTACTTGTGCTCTTTCTTCACGAACAAGCCTATCACGTTCTTTCTTTTCTTCTAGTTCTCTTTCTAACTGTCTCTCTTGTCTTTCTCTTTCAATTTTTTCTCTCTCCTTTCTCTCTTCTCTCTCAATTCTTTCTCTCTCCTTTTTCTCTTCTCTCTCAATTCTTTCTCTCTCCTTTTTCTTTTCTCGTTCTCTTTCTAACTGTCTCTCTTGTTTCTCTCTTTCAATTTCATTCTTTTTTTCCTGAATCTTAGTAGTTATGAAAGATTCTAAAGTTTTCCCCGTAATACCTAGCTTCACCCCAGCATTCATCCAGAACTGGTATTCCTCCATACTAACCCCGTAATACCTACCTTAACCCCAGCATTCATCCAGAACTGGTATTCCTCCATACTAACCCCGTAATACCTAGCTTCACCCCAGCATTCATCCAGAACTGGTATTCCTCCATACTAACCGGGATAACTTAACTTACTGGGTGAATGAAACAGATATAATAGAAAACGGAGGGTTCAAATCCTGCTCCGCTACAACTGTACACACAAAACCAGAGGGTTCAATCCCTACTTCGATTTATACAGTATAAATGTGACCGGAGGGTTCTATGCCAGCTCCGACCAACCAGTAAGGAGAATGGGATCACTTGACCATCCACTCTTCCCACTATAATCAAGAGTGTCCTATGACAGTTCCCTTGATACAACATACAAGAACTCAATGTAGAAGATTTATCACTGGAAAATCTCGGATCCCTAGAGTCTATTCCTAAAATAATCTTCAAGCTCAAAACAAAGGTGGCAGAAGTAACTAGCACATCCTGCCTTGACTTGACTAACATAAACAAAGAGTAATTAACAATCACCAAATCCTTTAAATACCTTATCTGTAGTCCTACTATAGTAAATGAATACTTATGAAGGGTGGCAACCGTCGGTGGTGTGGAGCGTTTGAGGTGCACCCGTAACTGTTGGCGGAGTTCCAATAATGTCGTCAGGTGTCGCCGGCTCAAGTCCAGAGTAGCGTCGAGTCGTGTTCGAGGCGTCGAATCCTCGAGTCGGATCCTGGCAAGGTCGCCACTTGTGAAGGTTGTCGCCAATCTTCTCAGGAAAAGAATAATAGAAAAAGACTAATAACAAGAAAAATAAACACTTTATTTTAATAGAATTCAATTGAAATAATAAATACGAAAATATGATTAGAATAAACCTATATTAATCAAAATGAAAAATGAAAACAAAAAAAAGATGTATATGATTCAAAGCTAAATATTTACAGCTGTGGACGTATCACTGAAGCAATGAATCTTAAGAGAAAACTCCGTGGTGGCGGTGGTAGTAGTAGTAGTGTTGTTGTTGTTGCCTCTAGTTTTACCACAAATCCGACAGTCTTCCAAAACTGTTACAATGTCACATATGATGTAAGGGACTCAGTTGAAAGTTGGCCCCTAGTGACGTCCAGTTGCCTGATGTTTATATTGTCCTGGGGGGTAACGCAGAAATCGTGTTCGTTGCTCTGTTTCTCAATTGTTGAGTACGCCGGCCACCCACTCAGCCTTGAATCCGATGATCCGAGCGGACACAGAGGAAGTGGGATCGAGCGTGGCCAGTCAAGTGATTTCAACCGGCAGCCGAAGCCTAGCATTACACCTCTCACCGGGTGAAAAAGGGGGGGGTATAGCAGCAGCGAGACACTCACCCCACCTTAACAAGCAAACTACCACTCAACCATCACTCTACATACCTTCACACTTTCATCACTCCTATCTATGGACTTTTCCCTCACACAAGGCAATCTTGCCCTTATTACCACCCGAGATGTTCATAAAGCCTTTGACAGCTTATGGCATGATGGCCTCATTTTCAAACTGATTGACCTTCCTCAACACAACTGGACCTTCCTTCGCTTTATATACAACTTCCTCTCCAGTAGAAAAATTTTCCCTTTCTTTAGTGGTAAGACAGCTGAACCGTTTATACCGACAGCTGGTGTACCTCAGGGCTCGTGTCTTAGCCCAATATTATTCAATATTTATGTCAATGATCTACCTCAACCGGAGTATAATGATACAATTATTACTCAATTTGCTGATGATGTAATTCATGTAGTTTCGTCCACTCCTGTTACAGGTAAATATAAATATGAGAGGGTCATAGAAAAAATGAATACAGAATTACGTTGAACAGCGAACTGGGAGAGGAAATGGCGTATTACTACTAACCCAGACAAAGTTCTTATCAGTACAATTGGCTGTTTTTCCTCCACCATTGAAGATAAAGGGGGTATCTCCATCAGAGATATTCCTATAGCCATTCATAATCCAAATAAGATACTGGGTTATGAGATAGACAGGATACTTCACTCCACTTCCCATGTCACCAAAAAGATAAATTTAGCTAAAGCTCGACTTGCCACTCTATTCAGATTTCAATCAGCTCCATCTCATGTGAAAAAACACCTGTATAAGATGATGATAAGACCCTTACTTGAATATCCGTGTGTGCCTTTGTCATTAACAACAAAAACAAACATGCTTCAACTACAACGAGTTCAGAACAAAGCACTCCGTTTTATTACAGGCACAAGGAGAAGAGATAGAATTCGAATGGCTGATCTACACGTTCAACAAGACATTGTTGCAATGAATGTTCGGCTTGATCAGTTGAAGAAAAGGCAATTGTATACCATGCAGGATTTGTATCTCCCAGACAGTGAACATCCTACCTTTTTTGTCAATACCACCGATTACGTTATTAATGCAGCTCCTCATAGAACTCAAAGGATGACCCTCCAGCAGCGAGTGAGAAGATATATACATAAGGATGATTTTCAACGCCCCAAGATCTTGAGTGACCTTCCAGAGGATCCAGATGATTGGGTAACTCCAGAACCTTTCTATGTCTACTGATATCACTTCTAACCCAAGTTCTGGTGATTCCTGTTTTTACTTCACAGCTATTACATCCATTTACGTAACAGTGCCAATAATACAAATGTTGGACACCACCTTTGCAAAGCACGCCGGCCAGCATCTCTAGATAGCAGTTTTTATAACCATCACTCGTCTTGCTATCGTCCTTTAATTTACGTCCGGCAATTTATTAAAAAAAAAAAAAAAAAAAAAAAATTGCACTTTGTATACCCTTTGCCGATACAGAGTCATGCAACTATAACTTTGTTATACCTGTGTGACACTGTTGGGCAAATGTTATGCCCCCTTTTGATATATTACCTTGATATACCACTAAACACATATATTATGCACCAAAGTGGTTGGGCCACTTACCTTTTTTATCCTTCCTCCACACATACCCCCTATTTTTCCCAATTTCCATCCTTACCTATCCTTCTTCCTTCCCCATCTTACCAAAGCTCTGGTCAAAATGATGATGATAATATGTTACTATTATGTTACCCCCTACTCATAATATAAGTTAATGTCAAAAATGCTCAATGTTATTTTCCTGAAGATAATCTCAATTCCATATTATCATTCAAGAATCTTTACACCTGTAACAATCTAATATCATTATATAATAATTTAAACAGTAAAATTTCATCATATTGTAATTTTGAAAATAATTTTTAACTAGAATAAACTCAATAAATTTCTCTAATATTAAGTACATAGTCTTTAAGGACTAGAATAAGCTGCCCCTAATGCCATGGCATGTCAGTGGCTCTCCTTGCACTCAATTTACATTGTAACTACCGATACCTATGTAATCTGCAATGAAATAAAATTTGTTTGTTTGTTGTCCTGTCGAGTCAAGGAAGATTAATTTCCGTGAACTCCTGTACGCCCACGAGACCGGGCGTTAGTTAACATGTGGTTTATCTGGGTAGTGATTCAGATCCTCTCACTATTCCGACCTTATTACTGTTTATACGTATAACTTTACACACTATGTATATCCTGGCTTAATGCCCCACTAGTTTGTACACATTCACCGTCTCGATACTTGTATTTCGAGTAGATAAGTTGCGATAATGTTAGTTCATCTCCTCCACATTCAATATGGCAGCCCCGGGATGGTGTCCCTAGGGTGGCGTCCCTTTCACTCGGCGACACCGATACATTCAACTACAATTATTTACAACTCTGCTTCACCAGATTCACCATTTCACAATATCCATCGAACATATTTCAGTCTCTTCTAATACGAAAACCACCCAGCATCAGGGTTTACGACTTTATCCTGTCGTATGGTCGCTTCACTGGAATTCAAATTAGGCCTAAGCCAGCATCCCTAGCCGGCGGCTTTCACTATTTCACAATTACTGCCCTATTACTGGGCCTTCTGGACAGATTGTCCCACTTTATACACGTCGCACACTTTGATATCGCTCCATATTACGAAAGGAGGTAATTAAGTCCGGTTTGGCGGTCGTAACCTCCACGTTCCCTCAGCCATTACCTGGTATCTGGTCGCTAGGCCGGTTTTTCACTGATTGCCTCCCCTCTCCCTCTGCCTCTCTGCCCAGCATCTTTCCCGCGTTCTCCCCGCTAGTACGATGGTTCTTGGCTTATACCCACATAAGTGTTAAGCTACCAGCGGTACATTAAGGATATCTGTTCATATTGGAAAGTTTATCAATTACGTATAACTTTCGGAAAAATACATATATTTTCCACAGGTAGTATGTCAGTGTTGTCAGTTGTGGTCTGTATACCTTGTACATGTACTGGTAGTAAATAAAGATATTATTACGTGTACGTATACATATTATTATTTGTGGGTTAAGTGACTTAAGAAAATAAAATATATTAGTTACTCTTCAAAATATGTTTTTTTTTTTAATCGTTGAACGTAAACAATAATAATTTTTTTAGTCGTTTCCTATTTTGTATATAAACATTATGTTATATTTATAGTAATGCTCAAGAATTTTTTAAGAAGTAAATATGAATGTTAAGTGTATTATAAATTTAAATATTTATAAAAAATTATCAAACAATAAAAAAAATCTTATATAATATATTGTAGTCACGCAAAATATGTAATTTATTGCTTATAGTGTTATAAAATTATGTATGATTTAAAGATCTATTACTGCTAATTTTGAAAACCTTAGGGTTATTAATGTATACGTACTGTATTTCATATTTACCTAACCATCATTAATTTATTATAATTATTATCTGGCCGGCATATAAACCCCTACAAAGCATACTCTGACTCTTCCCCATCCACCTTTACTATACGTTCCCTCCCACACTCCTCCCATGCTATCAAATGAAAAGGGCTTGACACCTTTATCACTACCGCACCCCCACCCTTTAATCTCCCTGAAGACCTAGCATATACATCATATCCTTCCAAACTTAAGTCTCTTCCAATCCTATAATTATGTTCCTGCAAAAAACCCATTTGCACACCATAACGTCTCAATGTCACCTCCACCCACTTCCTTTTAACCTCTGCCCTCATACCATTTACATTAATAGTTATAGACTGGAAAACAACAATGAAGGTTTACCTCTCGACCTTGATGTATGCGTCACCTTCATTTTTCCCAGTGCCTCCTGCTCTGTTGACTCATTTCCCACCATTGGCACCTTCCTTAAATTGCATAAGAACATAAGGAGGAACACTGCAGCAGGCCTGTTGGCCCATACTAGGCACGTCCTTCACAATCCATACCACTAACAATATTTGCTCAACCCAATTTACAATGCTACCAAAGAAAAAAGTTTTGACAATTCTATCCACTCATGTGCAAGTCCCACTCAAATCCAACCCCTCTCACTCATGAATTTATCCAACCTAAATTTGAAACTACCCAAGGTCCTAGCTTCAATAACCCTACTAGGCAAACTGTTCCACTCATCAACTACCCTATTTCCAAACCAATACTTTCCTATGTCCTTTCTAAACCGAAACTTATCTAACTTGAATCCATTATTGCGGGTTCTCTGTTGGAGAGATATCCTCAAGACCTTATTTATATCCCCTTTGTTAATACCCATTTTCCTCTTGCATACCTCGATCATGTCTGCCCTCATTCTACGTCTTACAAGTGAATGTAATTTAAGGGTCTTCAATCTTTCTTCGTAAGGAAGATTTCTAATGCTATGTATTAATTTAGTCATTCTACGTTGAATGTTTTCTAACGAATTTATGTCCATTCTGTAATATGGAGACCAGAACTGAGCTGCGTAATCTAGGTGAGGCCTTACTAATGATGTATAAAGCTGTAATATAACCTCTGGACTTCTGTTGCTAACACTTCTTGATATAAATCCCAGTAATCTATTTGCCTTATTACGTATGCTTAGGCATTGCTGTCTTTGTTTAAGGTTGCTGCTTACCATCACCCCCAAGTCCTTCTCGCAATCTGTATGGCTAAGTTCTACGTTATTTAACTTATAAGTGCTTGGGTTATGGACACTCCCGAGCTTCAGAACCTTGCATTTATCTACAGTGAACTGCATCTGCCACTTTTCTGACCATGAATTAAGTTTGCCTAAATCTTCCTGAAGTTCTATGACGTCTATGTTTGAATCAATTATCCTACATATCTTCGTGTCGTCGGCGAATTTGCTCATATCACTAGTAATTCCCTCGTCAAGGTCATTGATATATTTTATAAATAACAACGGGCCTAAGACTGATCCCTGTGGAACACCACTTGTTACAAGTCCCCACTCGGATTTAACCCCATTTATGCACACTCTCTGCTTCCTATTGGTGAGCCATGACTTGATCCATGAAAGCACTTTTCCCCCAATGCCATGAGCTGCCACTTTCTCTAACAGTCTCTGGTGCAGTACTCTATCAAAAGCCTTACTAAAATCTAAATAAACAATGTCGAATTCTTTATCGTGATCAACAGCCTCAAAAGCTTTACTAAAGCAGGTTAATAAATTAGATAGACAGGAACGGCCCCTCGTGAATCCATGCTGAGTATCATTAATCAAATTATGGTTATCTAGATGGCTTCTAATAATATCAGCTATAATTGACTCTAGTAATTTGCCTACAATTGAGGTCAGGCATCCCTCCCTTTTCCCTTTTTGATGCATCCACCAAAGGCTTTTTACATGTTCATTGCCCAGGTGTTAATACATCCTCTCCATCTGATAAGGCTATCGATCTCTTCCGAGATTCCCCTGACACTACCATGCCTTGACCACTTTCTTGCTCATGCACTTCCACAGACAGTCTTACATACTAACCCTTGTACCCCAGTTCTATCCGCTTCCATTTCAACACCTTGTTCACTGTTTTCCCCCAAGACTTCTGCTGTCGCACTTAACTCAGGCAAGGTCGTGTCTATGAGGCTCTCCAATACCCCCTCCAAAGACATATTGGGGCTGGGCTCCCCTGTACCCTCCTCCTCTTCTGCTATTTCTTGCTGCTCCACTGTAGCCATCTGAGGGAGTGTTTGACATGTCCCTGCCCTGCCCTCCACTATCTCACTCCATGACCATGTAGATGGCTCCTGCCCCAACACAGTTGTTTCCTGTCCCTCTTCCATCTTGCTTGTTCGATTCATACCCTCCTCAAATTGTTGCTGCCCTCTCTTTGGACAATTCGCTGCTACATGTTCGAATGCTCCACATGTACAGCATGTCCGTCGTTGACCCATGAACATTACGTACATCTGGGTCCTGAACTCAGGCATAACTAAGTATGATGGTATGGGCCGCCTGATGGAAATCTCCAATAAATACGATCCCTCCATGAGTCCTTTGAAGGGGCCCTCATGCCACTTTCCCACGTTCGCTGCATGAACAATCCCATATTTTTTGAAGACTGCTGTTAAATCCACTGGATCTGCCTCAAACAGAATGTTTCTCACCCTTATCCACGTATAGGACCATGAGACGTCCTTCAACTGCACCTCCATACTTGAGTTAAAGGCATATACTTGATCTTGATACTTGTCGACCAACCTTTCATACTCCTGAGTTGACGACAATTTAACAAATACTCTGGTTAGTCCATTTAGGGCCACACCATTTAAAGGACCCCAATGGAAATAAGTCACTCTGTCTAAATTTTTGGGTTATCCTAGGTTCTCTACACATATCTGCTATGTATGATAATATATGTAAATGTATTTGTGTATACCTGAATAAACTTACTTACTTACTTACCATATACGTCACCTATGTCGATCTTGTAGATATACTTCAACACCATAGGTAAGACTGTAGCCGCTGAGGACAGGTGTAACACGCCCTTCACTATTTCAAGACAGACAATGTTGATGCGACGTCTACCAGCTGCCGGCATGTTGGTGAAAATAAAGTTGCGTCTCGGTGCCACCAGGAGGCAGAGCACCAACGTCCGCCCAGTATGGTTGCTGGATGGGGAATGTAATGCAATTTAAGGCATCTTGTACTCCACCATGCATCTCATTGACATACAGGATCACATCTTCACCAACAATCATGATCTGATACGAAATGTCATCATATCAAAAACAATATACATACTCAGATCACAACATAATAGAAATCCAGACATGTATGCGGGGTGCAACAGATCGACAAAATATGATCAGCCGCAAGGGAGCCTTCTCCAAATTCAACTTCAATAACAAAAACATAAGGTGGGACCAAGTAAACCAAGTCCTAAATGATATAAACTGGGAAGATTGCCTAAGCATCATGGACCCTAACCTATGTCTAGAATAAATTACCTCTGTGGCACTTGAGGTTTGCTCAAGGCAAATTCTCTTAAGGAAAAGAAGGAGAAGATGTAAATCAGAAAGAGAGAGGCGCTCCCTATACAGGCGAAGGCAGAGAATAACGGAGCGACTACAAGAGGCCATTATATCTGAAATACGTAGGGAGACGCTGGTCAGAGAAATAGCAAACATCGAATTAAAAATAAAAGAATCTTACAGGAATCAAGAAATGCGGGAAGAACTAAAAGCCATAAATGAAATTGAAAGAAACCCAAAGTATTTCTTTTCTTATGCAAAATCAAAGTCGAGAACAAACATCCCGTATTGGGAAATCTTAAACGGGGTGGGTCCCCAAAAGATGACAGCAAGGAAATGGTTTACTAAAAGTCCCCTATGACAGTTTTAACGAACTTCTAACCAGTTAAAATCGAAGACCTAAATGAATTTTTTTAAAAGAAAATTCTTACAGAACTTGGCAGATGTGCCTATCCCGACATTATCCTGACAAAAATGACTTGAAAAGGCAATAAAGGGGGTGCCCATGCACTCCGCTCCAGGCCCGGGCTCATTGAACTCCGTGTTCATCAAGGGGCTGCTTTTAACATCCCATGGAGAGGGAGCATGGACACTGGGGTTGTCCCAGGTACTAAACAACAGACATGGCCCCCCTCCAAAAAGGGAGTGGGAATAGTAAAGAACTTCAGACCAATGGGGCTAACGTTTCCCTTTTCCCTTTAAAAAACGTTGAAAAAGGGTTTTAAAACAAGATCGCCCTCATTTAGATACCAATCAACTACACAACCCAGGGCGGGATGGGTTTGGGCCGGTCGCTCTTGTCTGTCCCCAAATACTGGACCCTCTGGACCACTACTGGGCCACTCTGGATGCTCTAGAAGAAAAACAAAATGCAGATTTATATAAAAGACTTTGCAAAAGCCGACAAGTGTGACCATGGTGTAAAAAAAGCACACAAAAAGCGTGAAAAAGGAATAACAGGAAAAGTGGGTAGATGGATCTATATTTTCCTAACCAATTTGAAACCCCCAAAAGTAGTAGTCAACAAGTAGAATTCGAACAGCTACAGTGAAAAACTCTTTCCACAAGGCACAGTACTTGCTCCCATCCTGTTTTCCCCATCTTAATATTTGGGCATAGACAGGGATATAAGCCACAGTGCCCGTGCTTCCTTTGCAGATGACACCCA
>WNWK01049795.1:0-13082 GCA_009830355.1 Cherax destructor
GGGCGTGTATTGTTCCTTTGTATATAGGCAAAGGGGACAAAGAGAGTGAAAAATTATAGGGGAATAAGTCTGTTGAGTGTACCTGGTAAAGTGTATGGTAGAGTTATTATTGAAAGAATTAAGAGTAAGACAGAAAGTAGGATAGCAGATGAACAAGGGGCTTTAGGAAAGGTAGGGGTGTGTAGACCAAGTAGTGAAACATATAGGTGAACAGTATTTGGATAAGGGTAAAGATGTTTTTGTGGCATTTATGGATTTGGAAAAGGCGTATGATAGGGTAGATAGGGGGCAATGTGGCAGATGTTGCAGGTGTATGGAATAGGAGGAAGGTTACTGAAAGCAGTAAAGAGTTTTTATGAGGATAGTGAGGCTCAGGTTAGAGTGTGTAGGAGGGAAGGGACTATTTCCCAGTAAAAGTGGGCCTTAGACAAGGATGTGTGATGTCACCGTGGTTGTTCAATATATTTATAGATGGGGTTGTAAGAGAAGTGAATGCGAGGGTCTTGGCAAGAGGTGTTGGGCTAAAAGATAAAGAAGCAAATACAAAGTGGGAGTTGTCACAGTTGCTTTTTGCTGATGACACTGTGCTTGGGAGATTCTGAAGAGAAGTTGCAGAGGTTGGTGGATGAATTTGGTAGGGTGTGTAAAGAAGAAAATTGAAAGTGAATATAGGAAGAGTAAGGTGATGAGGATAACAAAAAGAATAGGTGACGAAAGATTGGATATCAGATTGGAGGGAGAGAGTATGGAGGAGGTGAATGTATTCAGATATTTGGGAGTGGACATGTCGGCGGATGGGTCTATGAAGGATGAGGTGAATCATAGAATTGATGAGGGGAAAAGGGTGAGTGGAGCACTTGGAGTCTGTGGAGACAAAGAACCTTGTCCATGGAAGTAAAGAGGGAATGTATGAGAGTATAGTTATACCAACGCTCTTATATGGGTGTGAAGCATGGGTGATGAATGTTGCAACGAGGAGAAGGCTGGAGGTAGTGGAAATGTCATGTCTGAGGTCAATGTGTGGTTGAATATAATGCAGAGAATTGGAGTTTGGAAATTAGAGGAGGTGCGGGATTACCAAAACGATTGTCCAGAGAGCTGAGGAGGGTTGTTGAGGTGGTTTGGACATGTAGAGAGAATGGAACGAGACAGAGTGACTTCGAGAGTGTATAAATCTGTAGTGGAGGAAGGCGGGGTAGGGTCGGCCTAGGAAAGGGTGGAGGGAGGGGTAAAGGAAGTTTTGTGTGCGAGGGGCTTGGACTTCCAGCAAGCATGTGTGAGCGTATTTGATAGGAGTGAATGGAGGCATATGGTTTTAATACTTGACGTGCTGTTGGAGTGTGAGCAAAGTAGCATTTATGAAGGGATTCAGGAAACCGGCAGGCCGGACTTGAGTTCTGGAGATGGGAAGTACAGTGCCGGCACTCTAAAGGAGGAGTGTTAATGTTGCAGTTTTATAACTGTAGTGTAAAGCACCCCTCTGGCAAGACAGTGATGGAGTGAATGATGATGAAAGTTTTTCTTTTTCGGGCCACCCTGCCTTGGTGTGCTCGGATAGGTGCCAGTGAGATAGTCGTTAGGTGGAGTATTTGAACTTGGGATTTTGCTTGCCAGCTTTTTACCTATGGTGGAGAAGAAATCATTGAGTTTGTTTGCTGTTTCAATGGGTAGGAGTAGGGGTTCATCTGGTTTTGTTAGCTTGATTGTTCTGCTTGTGGATATCTTTTTAGTTCCTAGAATTTCAGATAGGGTTTTCCAGGTCTTTTTTATATCACCTTTTAAGTTATGTAATCTGTTCTCATAGTACAATTTTTTTGACCTTCTTATCAGACTCGTTAGGTTTGATGAGTAGCGTTTTGTTTGTTCTCTTGTTATTTGACCCATTCTGTACTGTTTTTCATATTGGTGCTTTATATTAATGGATTTGAGTATGCTGGGGGTTAGCCAGGGACTATTTAATCTTTTAGTTGTGATTTGTTTAGTTTTTTAGGGCAATGCTTATTATAGAGGTATTGGGTCTTTTAAAAAAATTATTAATACATAAGTCAGTATCTGGGAAGTTGTCTATTTCTGTTTGCCAGTCAGTGTTTGTCATAGCTGTTATAAAGTTATTTATGGCTGTCTCATTATGTAGTCTGAAGGTAACTTTAGTAGTCTCTAGTGGTAATTTTCCGAGATTTGTTATGAGAAAGGTTGGGTAGTGGTCTGTGGTATTGTCTGTGATTATGCCTGATTTTAATGGGGATATGGTGTTAGTCCAGATATGGTCTAATAGAGAGGCACAGGTCTCAGAGATTCTCGTAGGTTTTGTTATTGTCGGGAGCAGCAAGCAGTTGCTCATAGTATTTGTGAATTCAGTTACTTGTGGGTCCTGATCTTGTAGGAGGTTTATATTGAAGTCTCCTGTGAGGATTAAGTGGTCTTTGTTCATGTGTGCATCAGTAATCATACTTCCTAATTTTTCACTAAATTGCTGAATGTTTGACTGTGGTAATCTATAGATGTTTATAACTGTGAGAGGTTTTTGTAGGTATTTGGATTTAAACTTAGCTATTATATATTCTCCATGTTCATCTCTTGTGCATGTATTGTTAATACATTCAAGCTGGTCTGAGTATAACATAGCTGTGCCACCTCCTGAGCAAGCTTAAATGAACCTTCTGTGCAACCACTTCAGTGACAGAGCTATGTTGCACTTCTGGAAAGTATTAAAGAGTTGCCAGAAACAGAGGACTGTGGACAGTTACTTCACCAGGCAGGGGTCTAGTGACTCTCAAGCTGGTCCTAGTGGCATTAAAAGACCAAGAAGGGAAGTAACCCTAGAGAGGGACTTGTTACCTGAAGTCCTTTTGGAGGGGGATTCCCCTTCCAACCACTAACTCCCTGCCCTTGTCATCATCCCTATCCTCCAGATGCCTGCAAGTCTCTTCAATAAAGGTAAGTAAATGTTATTTATATTTTCTTTTTGGTGAATATTTTTTTTGTGGAACGGATTAATTGTATTTACATTATTTCTTATGGGAAATAAGGGTTTGGATTACGAAAGATTCAGATTAAGTAATAGCTCCTGAGGGTCCACTGTACTGTTATTTATTATGTGCTACATCACTACTATAAATCTTATTAATTATAAAACTTTTGGCTACCTCACTGTAGTAATAAGATAAAATAATGATTAATTAAAATTTACCACTCTTTAACCTGTCTAGTTTCAAGTACAGTCTATAAGCATTAGGATTAGTCTACCCAAAATGCCCCGGCATGTTAGTGACTTTCTTTGTACTTAACAACGCTTTATAAAAATGTAAATCGTATATTATAACCTTTGCAAAGATTTAATGTATGACAACCCAATAACGTAAAAAAATTTGACTTATTGTCCCATTTGTAACTGGACGCTGGCCAAGTTACACTGTTAGTATCATTAAATTGTAATAAATTTGGAACAACTGAGGTATATTCCTACAAATTCCATACCCTGTTTGCTGGTACAGGTGTCTCCTTGCAACAAAATCCACTTATGTACATGTTCTGCTGAGGCAATGTTACCCATGATTCACTATGTGGACCCACATGAGCCTACATTTTTTCCTAGGCATGATGAGGTGGTAGGCAGCTTAAACAGTTGAACTGAGGCATAAAATGGTGGTGCTTAGCATATTTGAAAATATAAAAATTATGTGTAAATGTACATCACACACAGTTTGGTTCCCTACATAAATTTACTTTGCACAGTTAAGTGGTTGTCATATTTTTTGCTTTAATCCTTAAAGTACAGTATTTTGTTTATCATTTGAGAATACTTCATTTAATTGGCTTCAAATTTTCAATGCTGGTTTACTATAACTTGGGCAAGTTTCATGCAGCTATTGGCATATGGGAGTTTGCTTTTCTCAGTTTTAGAAAGAGAAAAAAGGCACAATACCGTGACTGGAACAATACAGAAATAACTCTCACATAGGAGAAGGAGCTTAAGATAATGTTTTAGTCTCACCTGGACCACTTACAAAGTGTGCGGGTTATTTGTATATTGATCCAGTCATGGTATTGTGCCTTTTTGTTCTTTCTTCTACTATTACTTCCACTACCTACCTAAATACCGCTAGTACTACTTCCTTTTCCCCATCTCTTGTTCCCATCCTTTTTCCTGCTCACCTATACATACGTACTGGCTTCCTCACTCTTTTATTTTAGTGTGACTTTGTAAATGGTCCAAGTCAGACTGAAACGTCATTGTAAGCTCCTTCTTCTATGTGCAGGTTATTTGTGTAGTTTTAGAAAGTGATATGTGATTTTAATTTCTGTGCAGTAACTGGAGAGAGCCTCTTCTGACACTCCCATCACACAGGCTTTTTTTTGTTCATATTATTTTTGCCATATTCCTTCCCATAGGAAGGTTTTCTTGTCATATTCCATCACACAGGAAGGCTTAGTCATGCTGTATCATAGAGGATAATTATCTTAGAAAAGTTTCAGGGTTAACGGCACATGAGTGTCATTCTGTTTACCATAAACACATTAGTCATATTTTCTTTGATATAATACTGTATATTAAACCTCTTTGCAGATACATTAGCTACAGTACAAAAGTTGAGCACAATGGTGGTCCTTAACATTAAACGTGGTAATGAAAGCCAGTTTTTACTAGAGACAACAGTTCAAGCCCCGGTGGAAGAAGTTCTCAACAGAATGGTGATGATTCACAATGGTAGACTGAAAGTTTACAGAATCTGTACTCGTAAGTGTTGTAAACCTCTTTTGTTTTTTTTCATTTCTCATCAAAGTAAGACTTAATTTTTTTTTTTTTTTCATATTTCATAATGTAAAGAGCAGCTTAATTGAATGGTGCTGAATATATTTTGTTATTAAAATTAATTATGGAATGCTAACAATAACTCAGTTATTTTTATTGTAATTAATTTTGGAATAAAATATTATGCAGGTTGTAACTTTTCATTAACACCTCTTGGAAAGTTGGAAAGATTTTTATAAGTACAGTGGTACCTCGGTTTTCGTTCAGCTCCCAACTCGAACAATTATGTAAGTGTATTTTTGTAAGTGTATTTTTGGGGGTCTGAAACAGACTAATCTAATTTACATTTGTCCTTATGGGAACAAATTTGTTCGGTAACGGTTCTTGAACGGCATTCTGGAATGAATTATCAATGAAAACTGAGGTATGTACCACTGTAGTTTTCTTTAACTATTGTAAACTCAGTATAATTCTGCTATCTATTTTAGAAATGGAATTACTAGCTGAGCATGGACCGTCTCTTCCACCTGAGATGCAAGGCCTTACTGAAGATCAAATCAAAGACCTTCAGCTTGAAGATAATTGGGCTAAAATTTGTATAGCAAGTGGTGGTGTTAAGGAAAATAAGTAAGTTTTGTTAATTGTTTTTTTTTTTCAATATTTTGTCATTTAATTTGCAAAGGCATATTATGATGTCATTCAAATTCAAATTCAAACTCTTTATTTCATGTAATATACAAGGTGGGGTGTACTTATAATTACAGTGGTACCTCGAGTTACGATATTTTTTCGTTCGAGAATGCTGTTCAAGTGCCATTACCAAACGAATTTATCCCATAAGGAATAATGTAAAATAGACTAGTCCTTTTACACCCCAAAAATATACTTACAAAAGCATTTAAAAAAATAAACTTACATAAAAGGGCGATTTTGGGGACCATCGTAACTCGAGGTACCACTGTATACATTTAATAAAGTAGATATTACAAGATGGCCAATAATATGCCTAGGTAATTGTAGTGATTAACTAGGTTTACAAAATTTAGGTACTGGAATTTAAACATTTAAGAATTTAACAATTAGTTTAAGAAGTTAGCAATTAGTTTATATATTGATGATAAAGGTGATGTATTGGCATAATATAGTTTCTATATTGGAGTGTCTTAGGCAAACTTATGACTAGCTTAAGAATTATGAAGCAATAGTTGTATTAGAATTTTGGTTAGTATACTGTGCAAATTAAGGGAATCACAGATATCAATAAGTGTATTTTGCTGTGGTTAGTACTGTGCAAATTAAGGGGAATCACAGATATCAATAAGTGTATTTTGCAGTGGATATGTGCAAGATAAAGTAGTTTTCATGTGGTTAGCTACCAGTTGGGTGCGTAAGTGAGATAAGATGTTTTTTAACAGTGCTTTTGAAAATGGAGGTTGTGTCTGCAGTTTTAGAGTTTTCAGGCAGGGAGTTCCAGATTTTAGGCCCTTTTATGCGCATTGATTTTTTGTATAGATTTAGTCGGACACGGGGAATGTCAAAGAGATGTTTATGTCTGGTATTATGTCTATGGGTCCTGTCACAACTGTCAAGAAAGTGTTTTAGCTCAGGGTTAAAGTTGGAATTAATGGTTCTATAAATGTAGATAGCAGAGTAGTAAGTATGGATGTATCTGCGGTAGGTTTAGGTCTTTGAAGAGTGGGGGGGGTGTGCTGCCTAGCGTTGGATTGCGTGATAATTCTTACTGCGGCTTTTTGTTGGGTTATTATTGGCTTTAGGTGGGTAATTGCTGTTGATCCCCATGCACAAATGGCATATGTGAAGTAGGGATAGATGAGTGAGTAGTATAGTGTGAGTAGGGCTGATTGTGGTACATAATACCGTATCTTAGAGAGGATCCCCACAGTTTTGGACACTTTCTTTGTTATGTGTTGGATATGGGTGCTGAATTTCAGGCTGCTGTCAAGGTGAAGGCCCAGGAACTTGCCCTTGTTATGTTTAGCAATAGGTGTAGTGTTGATCTTAATGTTTAATTGTGGATCATCTGTTCTGTTGCCAAACATAATATAGAAGGTCTTATCAGTGTTGAGTGTAAGTTTATTGGCTGTCATCCATGTTGATATTTTTATTAATTCGTCGTTAACAATGGTATTAAGCGTGGCAAGGTTTGTGTGGGAGATGACATAAGTTGTGTCGTCAGCAAAGAGTATTGGTTTCAGGTGTTGTGATACATTGGGAAGATCATTGATGTATAAGAGGAAGAGCAGGGGACCAAGGACACTTCCCTGCGGTACTCCGGTGTCTAGTGGTAGTGTCGTGGAGGATGTGTCTTTAATAGTGACATACTGATACCTATTAGTGAGGTAGGATTTGAAGTATGCTAGTGCATGACCTCTTATTCCATAGTGGTCAAGTTTGTGGAGTAGGATGCTGTGGTTTACAGTGTCAAAAGCTTTCCTTAGGTCAATAAAAAGTCCTAGTGGATATTCCTTATTTTCGAGTGCTGTGTAAAGCAGGTCTATCATTTTTACTACGTATTGCATCGTTAGTGCTTTTATTTTTCCTGAAGCCAAATTGGCAGGGGTTGAGTATGCTTTGTGTCGTTATAAACGAGTATAATCTCTTGTGCACAAGTTTCTCGAAGATTTTGGATAGCAATGGTAGATTTGATATAGGCCTATAGTTATTTACGTCTGTAGGGTCACCACCTTTGTGTATTGGTGTAACCCTTGCTGTTTTGAGTAGTGTTGGGAAAGTGCTAGTTTCTAATGATTTTTTAAAAAGTAAAGAAATAGGATATGAAAGGACATGAGCGGCTCGTTTGTATATTAAGGGTGGAACTTGAGACAGATGCCCTGATTTATTTTTAAGTGACTTGATTATCATGGAGACTTCAGTGGGTTCAGTAGGTGCAAGATATAAGGAGGATGGGAAATTCCCATCTAGGTAATCACTTGCTCAGGCATTGGTATCTGGGATTTTACTGGCAAGATTTGATCCTATGGTTGAGAAGAAGTCATTTATCTTGTTTACTGTATCAATAGGCTTTAGTGGTGTTTCGTTTGGTTTAGTTAGGACAATATCCCTAGTTTTTCAGTTTGTGGGTGCCCATAATCTGTAGAGTGTTTTCAGGTCTTTTTTTATCTCCTCTTTTTCAGTGAATCTGCTGGAGTAGTACAATTGTTTGGCTTTTTTATTAGTTTGGTGAGAACTGATGAATAGTGTTTAATAAACTCCTTATGTAGGAATCCGCTTATATTGCTTCTCATATTGATGTTTCTTGTTAATGGATTTTAGTAAACTGTTAGTTAGCCATGGGCTGCCTAGCCGTTTATTAGTAATCTGTTTCATTTTTATAGGACAATGTTTGTTGTATAGTCTATGTAATTTATTAAGAAAGTTGTCTGTCCACTCATCGATACCCTTGGCATTTGAGAATTCTATAGCCCAGTCAACCATCTCTAGCTCTGCTGTGAAGTTATTTATTGAAGCTATTCTTTTACTAAGGTTTCTTAAATTTTGTTCTGTACTTTATGGTGGAGCACTCATCAGTAAACCTCTACACAGGCTTGGCAATTGGGGGCATAAAATTGGATGAATACAAAGCATTTTCTGGTTTTTTCCTTAGCCCTTTCACTTTTTCCCACATAGATCTACATTGTTGATGCCAGTGTCACTCGTGTAGATCTACATTTTAAGCACAGCACTCTCAAATAAGCTGTGACTGGTAAATTTTGGCCTAGACACGAGAGAATGGTTTTGTACAGTGAGTTTGTACAGTATAAAAAAAAAAATCCTGCCCCTTGCAGTGCACAATGGGAAAAGCAAACCTCTTACCTAGTGTTTGGTTTAAAGTAGTAGCTTTGGGGTTTTCTAGGTTGGTTTTTATGGTTTATTGGCATCAATTGACAGAATGACAGACATGTTAGAGAAATACAGTGGACCCCCGAGTTTCGTAAACCCCGGAAATCGTACAATTATGTAAGTATAATATTGTAAGTGCTTGTGGAAGTGTATTTTTGGGGGTCTGAAATAGACTAACCTTAAGGGAGTAAATTCGTTCGGTAATGCCACTTGAGCAGACTTAAGGAGTGAAGTTTTTACGAAACTCGGGGGTCCACTGTATAGATGATTTTGGTTGGTTTCAGGATTGGAAATAGCTTGCAACAGGGCTCAAATTAGTGAAGATATTCGATTTTTCACGATTTTCCTGAGGGTGTTTAGGGCTTCCTTTAACCCCTGGTCTTTGTTATTCATTTCTTACCAGTTCTGCTTCAAATGATTTAAAATGGAGGGCAAGTGTTATATGAGAGGCCTTGAGACGTAAGTAATGAACACAAGGTAGGTTACTTTAGTGGCTGGAAAGCCTACAGTGTTTATTTTTTATTCCATTTTAAAATTAGAATTTGTTGAATTTTGTGTAAAATTATCCAAATTGCTAAATTCTGGGCAATTTATGTGGTAGTTCTGATAGATGAATGGGCACTTTCTTGCACTCAGTTGATTGAACAGAAGGCAAATGAACGAAATGGCTAGGAATTTGGTCGAATTGAGCAATGGAATTGCTTAATATAGGACTCAAAGTGAGCAAAATCAATGATGCATAAATGGCAGCCAGACTGCCAATTTTGTTTCCTTTGTAATAATGTTCCATCAAATTTCACATTTCTGGTGTTATTACCTTTGGAAACAGGTTCTCTAACATTGTCAGTAGTAGTATTTGTATCTTACCAACCGTTACTGAGTCACAGCTCCCTACGTGATCACTAACTGTTAGTAACTCACTGCTGACCTAGCATGATGTTTGAATGCTACCATTGCCCTCCAGGCAATGGGCAGGGCAGTTCAAGATGAGACATTAAGGAATCTGTATGACAGTGTCCACCATTGAAGACACTGCAAGACTCCAAGCAGACATAAACCAAATCTTTAAATGGGCTGCAGAAAACAATATGAAGTTCAATGATGAAATTTCAATTACTCAGATACGGAAAACGTGAAGAAATTAAAATCTCATCGGAGTACAAAACTAATTCCAACCACACAATAGAGCGAAAAACTAATGTCAAAGACCTGGGAGTGATCATGTCAGAGGATCTCACCTTCAAGGACCATAACAATGTAGCAATTGCATCTGCGCGAAAAATGACAGGATGGATAATGAGAACCTTCAAAACCAGGGATGCCAAGCCCATGTTGACACTTTACAGATCGCTTGTTCTATCTAGGCTGGAATATTGCTGCACACTAACTGCACCTTTCAAGGTGGGTGAAATGCTGACCTTGAAAATGTGCAGAGAACCTTCACCGCACGCATAAGTGCGATAAACCACCTCAACTACTGGGAACGCTTGAAGTTCCTAAACCTGTACTCTCTAGAACGCAGGCGGGAGAGATACATTATTATATACACATGGAAAATTCTCGAGGGCTTAGTACCAAACTTGCACACAAAAATCACTCCGTACGAAAGCAAAAGACTCGGCAGGCGATGTAACATCCCCCAATGAAGAGCAGGGGTGCCACTAGCACGTTGAGGGACAACACAATAAGTGTGAGGGGCCCAAGATTGTTCAACTGCCTCCCAGCATACATCAGGGGATTACCAACAAGCCCCTGGCTGTCTTCAAGCAGGCACTGGACAGGCACCTCAAGTCGGTACCTGATCAGCCGGGCTGTGGTTGTACGTTGGACTGCGTGCGGCCAGCAGTAACAGCCTGGTTGATCAGGCTCTGGTCCAACAGGAGGCCTGGTCACAGACCGGGCCGCAGGGCGTTGACCCCTGGAATTCTCTCAGGTAGACTCCAGGTAGACAGGTTTCCACTAATATTTAAGTTACTAAGCCAAGCTACGTTTGTGTTTATTACCAAATCCGTCAAGAACCTACAAGACATAATGACTGGACACTTTCTTACAACTGCTATTAGCATCTGGAAGCTTGGTGTGGTGTGTGTGTGTGTGTGTGTGTGTGGACGTCTAAATATGCTGAGTCAGGGTGGGGCTGCTGTCAAAATGATGTATTATGCCATCACTCACCATCCACACTGCCTGTCAACACCCATGGTGTCCCAGGCTGCCATCCCCACCATCCTTCCTTCTTTCCTACCTACCTACCTACCTTCCTTTCTTCCTTCATTCCTTCCTTTCTTACTTCTTCTTTCCTTCCTCTCATCTCTTCCTTCTTTTCTTTCTTTCTTCCTCCATTCCTTCCTTTCTTACTTCTTTCCTTCCTCTCATCTCTTCTTTCCTTCCTCTCATCTCTTCTTTCCTTCCTTCCTTCCTTCCTCTCATCTCTTCTTTCCTTCCTTCCTTCCTTCCTCTCATCTCTTCTTTCCTTCCTTCCTTCCTTCCTCTCATCTCTTCTTTCCTTCCTTCCTTCCTTCCTCTCATCTCTTCTTTCCTTCCTTCCTTCCTTCCTCTCATCTCTTCTTCCTTCCTTCCTTCCTTCCTTCCTCTCATCTCTTCTTTCCTTCCTTCCTTCCTTCCTTACTTTCTTTCTTCCTTCCTTCCTTCTGGTATCCTGGGCATTGCTTTCGGTCACAAACTCCTCAAACCCATGAAATTTATCTTCAGAGACACTTCCATCTGTGTTAGAGCTATCACTGGGGAAGAGAAGAGTCCCAGATTCTCTGGCGAGTCAGATATTTCTTACTGCTAGGCATGCTGAACATGGACTACTGAAATAGCATTCCCACAATGCACCATTGGCTCCCGATTTTGTTATACTCTGCACACTGACCATGGAGACCCATTCTCTCACATGTGGGCCTACCAGCTTTCTCCCACTTGATTTGAGGCCGCTAGAATATATGTGTATTAATACGTCGGAAACATTGGCTCATATGACGTATATATACGACTGAAACAGTCAAAGGGTTAATATATAATAGTGTAAACATGTTATCAGTAGTAGTAGGTTGGTAGACAGCAGCCGCCCAGGGAGGTACTACCGTCCTACCAAGTGAGGGTAAAACGAAAGCCTGTAATTGTTTTACATGATGGTAGGATTGCTGGTGTCTTTTTTCTGTCTCATAAACATGCAAGATTTCAGGTACATCTTGCTACTTCTACTTACACTTAGGTCACACTACACATTCATGTACAAGCATATATATACACACACCCTCTGGGTTTTCTTCTATTTTTTTACTACTAGTTCTTGTTCTTATTTCCTCTTTTCTCCATGGGGAAGTGGAACAGAATTCTTCCTCTGTAAGCCATGCGTGTCGTAAGAGGCGACTAAAATGCCGGGAGCAAGGGGCTAGTAACCCCTTCTCCTGTATATACATTACTAAATGTAAAAGGAGAAACTTTCGTTTTTCCTTTTGGGCCACCCTGCCTCGGTGGGAAATGGCCGACATGTTGAAAGAAAAGAAAGAAAGAATGTTATCAGGCTTTTATATGCATTTGAAAGTGAAAAAAAAAAAAGGAAATGTTTCACTTTACAGTGACTTTTGCTTTACAACAGTAGACTGGAACCTAACCTGCTGTATGAGCGGGACCTGCCTGTACTGCAGTCTGTCGGAGGCTTTATCCTCCGATATTCCTAACAGGAGTATAGTGATGCAATCAGGCTCCTGCAATGTTTTACTGTAATGTTTTTTCAAATTGGAAACGTGTATTCCATAAAATTTTCTTCTATTCCCCCCATAGAACTCAAGGTTGTCCACCCACACAACTTGTATTCCCAAAGGGAGAGTACAGACCAGTCTGGCATGACCCAGGTTATTTCCCGAAAATGTTCTTGATCGCAACGCTGCTTTTGTCCTGCTTCGTTTGCTAACTTAAATTGTCATGGTAAAAGGAGGTAGGACCAATATCTTATCTGAATATTGTTATGGAACAAAAAAAAGTGAAATGTTTCTTCCTTGATTTGGTTACTGTGCCCCAGTATGCCACTTGTACCGCTTGTACCACCTGTGTACCACTGGTGCACAGCATTACTGGCAAAAAGCTCTTATCACCAATGTGCCACTGGTATGCAGCTTGTATCACAATTGCCACTGGCACACATACCAATGTACCACTGGTACACAAAGGTTGTACCCTAGTGTACCACTGGTACCAAAAGGGTTGTACCACTAGTGTACCACTGGAATGGCTACAGTATATAAAAATTCCTCCTGATGAATACAGTATACATGTGGTTTACAAGTGCATTCAGGAATAATGCAAAGGTATGGTAGAATAAGTGCTGGAGTCCCTTTGCACCCCTTTTTGTTGACCAGGTGTTGTGTATTATGGTAGTAGTGCTTTAATGATGAGGGTTTTGTAATGATTATCATGGCAGTCCTCTATATCAGCACAAACAGTAACATCTAGGAGGCATAAC
>WNWK01049796.1:5000-13082 GCA_009830355.1 Cherax destructor
AAGCCAATAAGTAATGAAAAAGACAATTGAAGAAGGGAACTGTTAAATGAAGTAGTTTGTTTCACAGGTGAAAGTTCTTCTCTGCTGTTATGTGTTTTTCACCACCATCGTTGTGTTGTGATGTGTATGAAGTCTGTCTGTTACACCAGAGTTAATAACACTGTATGTAACCTGTTTGGTAAATATCTGATACAAGACTTATTGGCAGGATTATTTTCTTAGGATTCTGTTGGTAGTATTCAAGTGTATAAGACTGCACGCTATTGGAAGAATACTACTGGAAGAATTGTTACCAGAAGACTATTGGTAGAAGACCTCTGGAAGGTTTCTGCTGGAAATAGTGCTGGCATGACTATGTTGGTAAAAGACTTTAGGTAGCGGTTCGTTTGTTACGTATAAGATGAATCAAGTCAGTGTGATGGTGGTGTCTCCACCGAGACTATCCTTTCAGCGACTTTATTTTTCATTTCCTTCCTGGTGGGAAAGAGAATTTTGTCTCTTTTTGTCACATCGTAGATATAATCGGTGCAGATGCTTCCTCTAGTAAATTAATGATGGACGATTTATGTGAGGGAACACAGTAGAGGGTGACCATTGTCATTCCATGGCTGTGTCATCTCTCGTCCCCAGAAAAACGATACTCGATGACCAGAAACCTCGCAAACCTCGAACACAACGACTAATACATTCCAATGACCGCGTGAGACCAACTGCTAATAAAATGGTGACCAATAGAAAATTCGCTGTGCTGGACAAACTAGAGTTGGGAGGCAGTGGCATTGTTCCACACAACAGAAAAAAGATATTTTTTTTACTTAAAATTAAGAAAGGCAGAACTATATGATTTCCTCTAATGACTGATGTTATTTGATGTTGGGATATGTGAGGACACGTTTAGGAATAAATAAAAGTGAGAGGAAGGACATACAGACTTTATACACATCACAACATAACGTATGGTGGTGAAAAAAGACATAACAGCAGAGAGGAACTCTCACCTGTGATACAAACTTCTTCATTCAATAGTTTCCTTTTACAATTATCTTTTTCAATTTTTACCAGTTTTGTGCCATATATCTCGGCAACACCACAACATTCAGTGTGTAATATATGTTAACATTCATACATCACAGTATGTGGCATGCTACCAGTATGTTACATATTGTTCAGCGTATATCGCACTCTAGTACAGGCTGCTTCTCAACCAGTGAACCGGGTGCTAAGGGTTTAATGATCACTAGGGTACCCGTCGTTAAATCATTAACTTGGTCCATTGACCAATCACAGACAAGCCTGCCAGAGCTGAAGCAACGTGGTTCACTTGTGCCAAGCCAACTGACAGACTTGTCTGAGCCGCTGGTTGAGTACGGTGCTCTCTCTCTGGCTTCTGTTTTTGCAAACTTTTGTCACCGTGTGGTACACTTACTGTTCAACCTCTGTACATAGTGCACATACGTGTACATGTTTATATCTGGCAAATTATATCTGGTGAAGGAAAATAAAAGTCATATACTATTGTTGAGTTTTGTGCTCCATTTTGAATCCCATTACGACCAGGTGGCAGGCTATACTATACCTGTGTTGGTAATACATTGCATAACAATAGTGGAGACATTAACACAGTCGTGCTGGCCAGGTTGTGGCAGCCACCTACAAATTTTTAGTGTCAAGTGATCGAATCATCCAAGTTGACAGATTTTATTTTCATTCATGAGTTTTTTTTATTTTCCATTTGTGTCATTTTTGAAGAGGTGAGAGGAATATATATGTGAAAACTGTGAGACTTATTTAATAATTATTTCTAATTAAACTAAATATTTATTAAGATGATTTATTAGAATATCTTCTTTATCTTGATCACAAGACTCTCATGATAGTCACTTCTTCACATATTTACATCTTTTCCCAAAATATTTCATCAAAATATTGTAACCCTCATTCTATTTTCTTAAGAAAATTTAAATTGTAAAACCAAGAATTTGTTAATTTTCTTAAAATAGTTTAAACAACCATATGGGAGAGTGTAGATTATGCATGGTGTTTAGAGTGAGATGTGTGCGTGTGTGTGCATGTACTGACCCATATATGGGTTTAGAAGTCAAGTCTTAGCTCCTGGGCTTGTCTTTCAACTTGGAGTTTAGCAGATTCACATCCTCTTTGCCTGATGGGACACAGTGTACCTTCTCTTCAATCAATATATAAAGCCAGCAGCCTCTACCACTTCTTCCAGGTCATTCTACTTCCTCAACTCACTAAGACGAAAAAATATTTATTGACATTAGTACGACTCAACTGTCTTTAATTTCTAGCTGTGTCCTCTAGTACCTGTTTCTCTCCTCTATAACAATCTTAGTCGTGGCTTTGTCTCTGTTGATGCCTTCCTTTCCCATTACATTGTTAAATGTGTCGTGGCTTTGTCTCTGTTGATGCCTTCCTTTCCCATTACATTGTTAAATGTGTCGTGGCTTTGTCTCTGTAGATGCCTTCCTCTCCCATTACATTGTTAAATGTGTCGTGGCTTTGTCTCTGTTGATGCCTTCCTTTCCCATTACATTGTTAAATGTGTCGTGGCTTTGTCTCTGTTGATGCCTTCCTTTCCCATTACATTGTTAAATGTGTCGTGGCTTTGTCTCTGTTGATGTCTTCCTTTCCCATTACATTGTTAAATGCTCCAAACGTCAGAACACCCGAGACTTAACCTGATTCTTTTTTTTTCCTTCTCCCGCTTCCCCTTTCCTCTTTCTTCTTTCTCCTTTGGATTTTCTTTCTTCTGCCTTTTATTTGTACTTTATTATCCCCCTCTGTGTTCTTGCTCCTACCCTCTGTGGGCCCCTAGTTCCCTTGTGGGCCCCTAGCTCCCTTGCAGTGCTCCTCTTTCTTAGTAACCCGTCCAAGGCGACGGAATATAAAAGGAAAACGCGTCCATGGTGAAGGAAAATGAGAGGAAAAACTGTGGAGGGCGAGGAAATATGAGAGGAAAGCTGTCCACTACGATTTAAAATGACAGGGAAAACCGGTCAATCTCGATGGAAAATGACAAAAAAACCTGTCCCTGAGTGATGGAATATGACTGGGAGACCCGTCCAAGGCGATGGAGTATAAGAGGGGAACACAATAAGGGCGAAGTAAAATGACAAGAAAACCATTCAAGGGAGATGGAATATGACAGAGAAATCTGTCCAGGGTGGTCGATAATGACAGAGATACCCATCCAGGGCAATGGAAAACTACAAGAAAACCCGTCCAGGGCGATGGAGTATGACAGGGAAACCCGTCAAGGACGACAGAAAATGACAGGGAAACTAATCCAGGGATATGGAATATGAAGGAGAAACCCGACCAGGAAGATCGAATATGACGGGGAAACCCGTCCAAAGAGATGGAATATGATAGGGAAACATGTCAATAGCGACTGAAAATGACAGGAAATTCTTACCAGAACGATTGAATATGACAAGGAAACCCGTATAGAACGATAGAAAATGACAGAAAAACATGTCCAAGGAGATAGAAAATGACAGGGAAAACCGTCTAGGTCAATGGAAAATGACAGAGAAAACAGTTCATGGCAATGGAAAATGACAGGGCGATGGAAAATGACAGGAAACTACTAAAGATCAGTGGAACATGACATATAAACTCGTCCATAAAGAGTGAAAATGAAAGACGAACATGTCTAGGGTTATTGAAAATGACAGAAAAACATTTCTAGTGCGATGGAAAATAACAGGGGGAAAAAAGTTCAGGAATATGGAAAATGACGGATGCCTGTCCAGGTCGATGGAATATGACAGGGAAAACTCCTCCAGAACGATATAAAATGAAAGGAATAATCGGCCATGGCGAAGGAAAATGACAGGGATACCAGTTCAGTGCGATGGAAAATTACAGGGAAAACTGTCCATGGTGATAGAATATGACAGGGAAACACGTACACGACAAAGGAATATGACAAGAAAGCCCGTCTAGCATGCTTGAATATGGATGGGAATATGACAGGGAGACTAGTCCAGGGATATGGAATATGACAGGGAGACTAGTCCAGGGATGTGGAATATGACAGGGAGACTAGTCCAGGGATATGGAATATGACAGGAGACTAGTCCAGGGATATGGAATATGACAGGGAGACTAGTCCAGGGATATGGAATATGACAGGGAGACTAGTCCAGGGATATGGAATATGACAGGGAGACTAGTCCAGGGATATGGAATATGACAGGGAGACTAGTCCAGGGATATGGAATATGACAGGGAAACCTGTCCACAGGACGGAAATGACAGGAACCTAGCCAGAGATGGAATATGACAGGAAACTCTCGAGAACGATGGAAAATGACAGAAAGAAAGTCAAGAGCGATTGAAAATGACAAGACAACCGACCAAGAGAGATAGAATATGACAGAGAAACTATCCAGGGGTGGATAATGAAGAGAAACCCGTCTAGGCGATGGAATATGACAAGGAAACCTGTAAAGGATGATGGAATTTGACAGGGAAATCAATCCAGACAGATGGAATGTAAAAGGGAAACCAGTTGAGAACAATGGGAAAAGAAAAGGAAACCGGTTCTGTGTGATGGAAAACGACAAGGAAACCTGTCAGGACGATGGAAAATAGAGGAAACTCGGACGATGGAAAATGAAAGGAAACCTCTCAATTGACATGGAATATGACCATGAAACCCCAACAGGCCGATGGAAAATGACAAAAACCGTCTAAGGCATGGAAATGAAAAGGAAACCGTATATAACGATGGAAAATGACATGCATACAGTCAGATGAATAACAAACTGTTTAAGGCACGAAAATGACGGAAAGGCGTGGAAATATGATAGTGAAACCATCAGAACGATGGAATATGACAGGAAACCCGTCCAGGGCGAAGGAAAGTGACAGGAAAACAGTACAGGCGATGGAAAATGACAGTAAACCAATCAAAGTCGATGGAAAATGACATGAAAACATTCACAGGCGATGGAATATGAGGACACTGTCAAGAGGAAATGACAGGAAACTATCCAGATCGATGGAATATGAAGGAAACCAGTCCAGAACGATGGAAATGACAGAAAACAGGTGCGATGAAAATGACAGGGAAACCAATCAGTCGATGGAAAATGACAGGGAAACCAGTTAAGGACGAGGAAATGACAGGAAAACAGTAAGGACGATAGGAAATGACAGGGAAAACCCGTTAAGGACGATGGAAAATGACAGGAAAACCAATCAAGCGATGGAATATGACAGGGACACATTTCCTGAAGAAGTAAATGACAAAACTTGTCCAGAGCGATTGAAAATGAGAGGGAAAACCGTTTAGGAATATGGAATATGACAGGAAACCTGACCAGATAGAAAATGACAGGAAACACTTCAGACGATGGACATGAAGAACACTGTCCAGAACAATGGAATATGACAGGAAACCTGTCAGATCGATGGAAATGAGGGATAAACCGTCAGAACGATGGAATATGAAGGGAAACCGTCAGAACGATAGAAATGACAGGAAACTGACCAGAACGATGAATATGACAGGGAAAACCGTCCATAACGATGAATATGACAGAAAACAGTCCAGGACGATGAAAATGACAGGGAAAACAGTTAAGACGATGGAAATGACAGGGAAAACCAGTCAAGAGATGGAATATGACAGGGAAATCGTCCTGAACGATAAAATGACAGGGAAAACTTCCAGGCGATGAAAATGAAGGAAAACCGTCTAGAACATGGAATATGACAGGGAATCTTGACCAGAACAATGGATAGAGGAAACCTCAGAATAATGGAATATGACAGAAAAACAGTCCAGAAGATGAAAATGACAGAAAACAGTCAGAAGATGGAAAATGACAAGGAAAACAGTTAGGCAATGGAAATGACATGGAAAACCGTCCATTGCGAAGGAAAACGACAGTGGAAAACATTCAGGGGATAAATGACAGAAAACATCTGTTGATAGAAAATGACAGAGAAACCAATCTGTTTGATGGAAATGACAGGAAACCAATCTGTTGATGGAAAATGCAGAGAAGACAATCGGAGAAATTGCAGGAATCAGAAATGACATGGGAATACGCCAGGAATGAAAATGACAGGGAATACTGCCCAGGTAGATGGAAAATGACAGAGAAACCCGTCATGGTGATGGAAATGACAGGGAACACACCAGGAACTAGAAATATGACAGGAAACCTGTCCAGAACGATATAAAATGACAGGAGACCCGTTCAAGGGGATGGAAATGAGATGGAAACCCGTCTAGGGCGATTGAAAATAAGGGGAAACCCTAATTGATAAAATGACAGGAAACCGTCCAGGACGATGTAAAATGACAGTGAGACCCGTCAAGGGCGATGGAAAATGAGATGGAAACCCGATCTAGGGCGATTTAAAATAAGAGGGAAACCCTTAATTGTGATAAAAATGACAGGTAAACCCGTCCAGGACGATGGAAAATGACAGGAATACACTTTCAATTTGACATAATATGATAAGGAAACTCGTCCAGGTCAATGGAAGATGACAGGGAGATCCGAACAGCTCAATGGAAAAAGACAGGGGAACCCTTCAATTAACATGGAATATAACCCTCAGGACCGATGGAAAAAATGACACTAAAACCGTCCAAGCGAGAAAATGAAGGAAATCAGTCAAAAGCGATGGAAAATGAAAAACAGGAAAACCAATCAAGATCGAGGGAATATGACAAGGAAACCCGTCCAGAACGATGGAAAATTACAGAAAAACATGTCCATGGCGATTGAAAATGAAAGGGAAAACAGTTCAGATCGAGGGAATATGACAAGGACACCTGTCCAGAATGATGAAAAATGACAGAAAAACTTGTCCATGATAATTTCGCAAAAATCATTGTGAACTCAACGATAAAATATATTTCATTGTGTTTCTTTGTTCTTAAATTATTGTAAACTTATCTAAAATATATTTACTTGGAATAGGCTAATTAAATTGCGCTTGTTAGGTTAGGTAAGTTTTCTAAGCTTCTTTTGGAACAAAATTGTTAATTTTTAGATTAACGTAAATGAAAAAATATATATTTAAATTGTAAGAGAAATTTTTAAAAAGAACCAATTTTATATATATATATATATATATATATATATATATATATATATATATATATATATATATATATATATATATATATATTTTTTTTTTTTTTTTTTTTTTTTTCAACAAGTCGGCCGTCTCCCACCGAGGAAGGGTGACCCAAAAAAAGAAAATCCCTAAAAAAAAATACTTTCATCATCATTCAACACTTTCACCACACTCATACATAATCACTGTCTTTGCAGAGGCGCTCAGATACGACAGCTGAGAATAGTCCCTCCCAGCTGTCACTATCTCAGACCCCTCCTTTAAAGTGCAGGCATTGTACTTCCCATTTCCAGGACTCAAGTCCAACTAAATCAATTAACTGGTTACCCTGAATCCCTTCCATAGAAGACAAAGGAGGTATCTCCATAAGAGGATCACGGGTCGATATCAGAAACCCTAACAAAATCCTGGGATATGAGATTGACAGACTACTTAACTCCACTTCTCACATCTCTAAAAAAGTGAAACTAGCTAAAGGCGCCTCAGCCAACTATTCAGATTCAAAGAAGCACCCCCCCTCACATCAAGAAGCACCTCTACAAGATGATGATCAGACCTCTGTTGGAATACCCTTGCGTACCACTATCACTAACAACTAAAAAAAAAAACAGGCTGCGGCCCCAACGAGTCCAGAACAAAGCCCTCCGCTTTATCACTGGGACCAGATTAAGGGACAGAATCAGAACTGAAGACCTACATGTACAACAAGAACTCGATGCAATTAATGTAAGGATAGATAAACTAGCGAAAAGACAGCTATACAACATGCAAGAACTATATGTACCTGATAGAGAAACCCCCTCCCCAACCAGTAAACACAACCGACTATGTCATCACCACACCTCCCACCGAACCCAAAGAATGACTCTGCAGCAAAGAGTTAGACGCTACATTCCAATGACAACTACCCAAGACCAAGAATCCTGAGTGATCTCCCCGTCGAACCAGAAGAGG